>JAUUTY010000961.1:0-122899 GCA_030979885.1 Lolium multiflorum | reverse complement strand
AGGTTTGACCATGGTTTAAACAAGTTTAAATTATATGAATATGAAAAATAAGCATCTTTCCCTTCTTAGTCACCCCAAATGTGCTCTTGGGAGTGGTTTTGAAATTTCCATACTTGAAACAAAACCACTTCTCTTCATGGCTTGACTCTATAAGACATAGTTTAGGGTTAGGGTGTAGATATATACATGATTTTCTAGTTTGAATATGTCTAGAACTTCTGTTTATCAACTTTAATGCTAACTATAGACATAAGAAGACTATGTGCTTTGGTTTTTCATTTTTCTGCTTTTTTGAATTTTATGCCCACATATTTGAATCTTGGTCAAACCTATATCAACCAACATTTAAACAAGTTTAAAACATGAAAATTAAAAAGGTAAGCATGTATCCTCCTTAGTCACTCTAAAATGAAGCTTTTGGGATGTTCTTGAAATTTCCATGTTTGAAACCCAAAACGACTTCTCTTCATGCTAGACTTCATAAGATCGACAGGGGGTAGATACATGATTTGTCTGGTTTGGATATACCTAGACCTCGTTTATCAACTCGAATGCTTACGATATGACATATATAAGAAGACTATGTGCTTTTGTTTTTCATTTTTCTGATTTTTTTGAATTTTGTGCCCACCCATTTGTATCTTGGTCAAATCCTAGGTTTGATAATGATTTAAACAAGTTTAAATATGAAAATGCAAATGTAAGCATGGATCCTAGTCTGCCTAAAATGAAGCTTTTGGGTGTTTTGAAATTTCCATGTTTGAAACCCAAAACCACTTCTCTTCACATGCTTGACTTCATAAGACATAGTTAATTAATTTAGGGCTTAGGGGGTATAGATACATGATTTGTGTGGTTTGAATATGTATGGACCTTGTTTATCAAATTCAATGCTTACTATATGACATAAGAAAACTATTTGCTTTGGTTTTTCTTTTTCTGCTTTTTTTTTTTCAATTTGGATGCCCATTTGAATCGCTTGTCAAATCCTAGGTTTGATCTAGATCGACAAAGATAATTTAAACAAGTTTAAAACATGAAATGAAAAGGGAAGCATGGATCCTTCTTAGCTAGTCATTCTAAAATGATGGTGGTTCTTGAAATTTTCATGTTTGTAACCCAAAACCACTTTCACATGCTTGACTTCATAAGATAGAGTTTAGGGTTAGGGCTAGATACATGATTTTCTTGTTTGAATCTGTCTAGACCTTGTTTATCAACTTAATTCTTACTATATGACATAAGAAAACTATTTGCTTTGCTTTTCCTTTTTGCTGATTTTTTTTTCAATTTTGATGCCCATTTGAATCTTGTTCAACTCCTTTGATCAAGATAATTTAAACAAGTTTAAACATGAAAATAAAGGGAAGTATGTATCCTTCTTTAGTCAATGGAACTCGGGTTTTGCCCAGTTCTGCAGATCAAGGGTTCAAAAAATCCAACTACTGGGTTCGAACAACACGATTCTAATCCAAGAATTTTTCACCATCCAAATGGGTTTCGTTAGTAGGGTTACATCTAGTGCGCTAGAAAATGTATGCACTATGTGCGCTATAACTGTATGTCCTTCAAATTTGAACCAAATTTGAATAAGTTTGAAATATTTGAAAAGGGGCTGGGAGGATTTTGAAATTTCCATGTTTGAAACCCAAAACCACTTTCTCTTCATGCTTGAGGCATCTGAAGCTTAGGGGTTAGGGTAGATACATGATTTGTATGGTTTGATATGTCTAGACCTTGTTTATCAACTTTAATGCTTACTATATGACATAAGAAGACTATGTGAATTTGTTTTTTATTTTTCTGCCACCCATTTGAATCTTGGTCAAATCCTAGGTTTGACCAAGATTTAGACAAGTTTAACACGTAAATGAGTTAACTTGGATTTCCTACCCTTGAATCCATAGGAAACTTTGTTCTAATGCACTATTATAATCAACCGAGTTTTCTACACCAACAACCGTCACTCTACGTGTGGTGCCCACCCTCGAGGTCCCACACTCTGAGCACAAGTCACGTGCGTAGGTACTTCAAGAACCTCTGCCCATCTTCTTTGTCAAGAGAAGACGCATCGGATGCGTATTGGAAGTCCGTGGGTCCTTCGGGATCCTTCGGTTGTCCCTCTCACAAAAAAAAAACAAATCTCTCATTCTCGGTCTGCTCGACTCGCTTCGTCGCTTCGTCGCACCTCCGCTCATAATCGACAAACCCCGCACAAAGTCAACATCATCACCCGAAAAGGGGAGACACCATAATTCTCTCCCCTCTTCTCTCCTTCCGAGTGATCCCTTCTTCCTCCGTGTTTCACTCGACTGGCAAACACCCATGTGCTGTATAGTAATAATAAAAAGGTAGTAGAAAATCGATCTACCAATCTATAATTAAATAGGTTAAACCAGGGTTTTGCCAGCTCTACAGATCAAGGGTTCAAAAAAAATCCAACTATGGGTTCCAACAACACGATTCTAATCCAAGAATTTTTCACCTCATCCAAATGGCCTCAATTTATAGGGTTAGCATCTAGTGCAGCTTTGTGTGAAAATGTGTATCTATGTGTGCTATAACTTTGATGTCTTTCAAATTTGAACCAAATTTGAATAAGTTTGAAATATTTGCAAAGGGGCTTTTGGGAGGTTTTTCAAATTTCCATGTTTGAAACCCAAAACCACTTCTCTTCATGACTTCATAAGACAGAGTTTAGGGGTTAGGGGTATAGATACATGATTTGTCTGGTTTGAATATGTCTAGACCTTGTTTATCAACTTTAATGCTTACTATATAACATAAGAAAACTAATTTGCTTTGGTTTTATTTTTTCTGACTTTTTTTTTCAATTTTGATGCCTATTTGAATCTTGGTCAAATCCCTAGGTTTGACCATGGTTTAAACAAGTTTTAATCATGAATATGAAAAATTCATCTTTCCTTCTTAGTCACCCCAAAATGTAGCTTCCTGAGTGCTCTTGAATGCATGTTTGGAACAAAAACCACTCTCTTCATGCATGCTTGACTTCATAAGATGAGTTTAGGGTTAGGGGTGTAGATATATACATGATTTTCTAGCTTGAATATGTCTAGACTTGTTTATCAACTTTAATGTTAACTATAGACATAAGAAGAAGACCATGTGCTTTGGTTTTCATTTTTCCTGTTTTTTTCTGAATTTTATTCCCATATTTGAATCTTGGTCAAATCCTAGGTTTTGTTCAAGATTTAAACAAGTTTAAAACATGAAAATTAAAAGGTAAGCATGTATCCTTCTAAATACCTCTTAAAATGAAGCGTCTTTTGGGATGTTCTTGAAATTTCCATGTTTTGAACCCAAAACGACTTCTCTTCATGCTAGACTTCATAAGATCGATTTGGGGTAGATACATGATTTGTCTCGTTTGGATATACCTAGACCTCGTTTATCAACTCGAATGCTTACGATATGACATATATATATAAGAAGACTATGTGTTTTTGTTTTTCATTTTTCTCGATTTTTTTGAATTTTGTGCCCACTCATTTGTATCTTGGTCAAACTTGGGTTTGATAATGATTTGAACAAGTTTAAAATATGAAAATGCAAATGTAAGCATGGATCCTTCTTAGTCTGTCTAAAATGAAGCTTTTGGGAGGTTTTTGAAATTTCCATGTTTGAAACCCAAAACCACTTCTCTTCACATGCTTGACTTCATAAGACATAGTTAATTAATTTAGGGCTTAGGGGGTATAGATACATGATTTGTGTGGTTTGAATATGTATGGACCTTGTTTATCAAATTCAATGCTTACTATATGACATAAGAAACTATTTGCTTTGGTTTTTCTTTTTTCTCTGTTTTTTTTTTTTCAAATTTGATGCCCATTTGAATCTTATCAAATCCTAGGTTTGACCTACGATCAAGATAATTTAAACAAGTTTAAAACATGAAATGAAAAGGGAAGTATGGATCCCTTCTTAGTCACTCAAAATGAAGCTTTTTGGGAGGTTTTTAAAATTTTTGAAACCCAAACCACTTCTCTTCACATGCTTGACTTCATAAGATAGAGTTTAGGGGTTAGGTGTAGATACATGATTTGTCCGGTTTGAATATGTCTAGACCTTGTTTATCAACTTTAATGCTTACTATATGACATAAGAAAACTATTTGCTTTGCTTTTTTCTTTTTGCTCATTTTTTTCAATTTTGATGCCCATTTGAATCTGCTTAAATCCTAGGTTTGACTCAGATAATTTTAAAAATGTTTAAAACATGAAAATGAAAAGGGTTATATCCTTTCTTAGTCACTCTAAACTGAATTTTGTCCAGCTCTACAGATCAAGGGTTCAAAAAATCCAACTAATGGGTTCGAACAACAAATGCATTCTAATCCAAGAATTTTTTCCACCTCATCCAAATGGCCTCAAGCTATAGGGTTAGCATCTAGTGCGGTGTGAAAATGTATGCACTATGTGTGCTATAACTTGTATGTCTTTCAAATTTGAACCAAATTTGAATAAGTTTGAAATATTTGAAAAGGGGCTTTTGGGAGGATTTTGAAATTTCCATGCTTGAAACCCAAAACCACTTCTCTTCATGCTTGACTTCATAAGACCTGAGTTTAGGTTAGGGGTAGATACATGATTTGTAAGGGTTTGATATGTCTAGACCTTTGTTTATCAACTCTTTAATGCTTACTATATGACATAAGAAGACTATGTGAATTTGTTTTTTATTTTTCTCTGCCTATTTGAATTAATAAATCCTAGGTTTGACGAAGATTTAGACAAGTTTAACACGAATGAGTTAACTTGGATTTCCTACCTTGAATCCATAGGAAACTTTGTTCTAATGAACTATTATAATCAACCGAGTTTTTACACCATCAAACCGCTACTTACGTGTGTGCCCACCCTGAGGTCCCACACTTCGAGCACAAGTCACGTGCGTAGGTACGCAAACTCCTGCCCATCTTCTTTGTCAAGAGAAGACGAATCAGGATGCGTATTGGGTCCTTCCTGACTTTTCTGCTTGTCCCTCTCACAAAACAAAACAAATCTCTCCAAGCTCACCCGCCGCCGCACCTCCCCGCTCAGATGAACCCCGCACAAAAGTCAACATCATCACCCGAAAAGGGGAGACACCATTCTCTCCTTGCGAGTGATCCCTCTTCCTCCGTGTTTCACTCGACGGGCAAACACACACATGTGCTGTATAGTAATAATAAAAAGGTAGTAGAAAAATCGATATACGAATCTATAATTAAATAGGTTAAACTCGGGTTTTGCCCAGTTCTACAGATCAAGGGTTCAAAAAAATCCAACTACGGGGTTCGAACAACACGATTCTAATCCAAGAATTTTTTCGACCTCATCCAAATGGCCTCAAACTATAGGGTTAGCATCTAGTGCAGTATGTGTGAAAATGTATGCACTATGTGTGCTATAACTTGTATGTCTTTCAAATTTGAACCAAATTTGAATAAGTTTGAAATATTTTAAAAGGGGGCTTTTGGGAGGTTTTTGAAATTTCCATGTTTGAAAAAAAAAAAAACTTCTTTTCATGTTTGACTTCATAAGACGTAGTTTAGGGGTTAGGGGGTAGAGACATGATTTGTCCGGTTTGAATATGTCTAGACCTTGTTTATCAACTTTAATGCTTACTATATAACATAAGAAAACTATTTGCTTTGGTTTTTATTTTTGCTGATTTTTTTTTCAATTTTGATGCCCATTTGAATCTTGGTCAAATCCTAGGTTTGACCATGGTTTAAACAAGTTTAAATCATGAATATGAAAAAATAAGCATCTTTCCTTCTTAGTCACCAAAATGTAACTCTTGGGAGGGTTTTTGAAATTTCCATGTTCGAAACAAAACCACTTCTCTTCATGCATGCTTGACTTCACAAGACGTAGTTTAGGGTTAGGGTGTAGATATATACATGATTTTCTAGTTTGAATATGTCTAGACTCGTTGATCAATCAACTTAATGCTAACTATAGACATAAGAACTCTATGCTTTGGTTTTTCATTTTTCTGCTTTTTTCTGAATTTTATTCCCATATATTTGAATCTTGGTCAAATCCTGTTCAACCAAGATTTAAACAAGTTTAAAACATGAAAATAAAAGGTGAGGCTGTATCCTTCTTAGTCACTTCAAATGAAGCTTTTGGGATGTTCTTGAAATTTCCATGTTTGAAACCCAAAACGACTTCTTCATGCTAGACTTCATGAGAACTGGGTAGATACATGATTTGTCTAGTTTGATATACCTAGACCTCGTTTATCAACTCGAATGCTTAGACGATATGACATATATAAGAAGACTATGTGCTTTTGTTTTTCATTTTTCTGATTTTTTTGAAATTTGTGCCCACCCATTTGTATCTGGTCAAATCCTAGGTTTGATAATGATTTAAACAAGTTTAAAATATGAAATGCAATGTAAGCATGGATCCTTCTTTAGTCTCTTAAATGAAGCTTTTGGGAGGTTTTTGAAATTTCCATGTTTGAAACCCCTAAAACCACTTCTCTTCACATGCTTGACTTCATAAGACATGCTTAATTAATTTAGGGCTTAGGGGGTATATACATGATTTTTGTGGTTTGAATATGTATGGAACTTTGTTTATCAAATTCAATGCTTACTATATGACATAAGAAAACTATTTGCTTTGGTTTTTCTTTTCTCTGATTTTTTTTCAAATTTGATGCCCATTTGAATCGTTTGTCAAATCCTAGGTTTGACGAACCAAGATAATTTAAATAAGTTTAAAACATGAAAATGAAAAGGGAAGCATGGATCCTTCTTAGCTCTCAAATGAAGCTTTTGGGAGGTTTTTGAAATTTCCATATTTGAAACCCAAAACCACTTTCACATGCTTGACTTCATAAGATAGGAGTTTAGGTTAGGGGTATAGCCACATGATTTGTCCGGCTCTGGAATATGTCTAGACCTTGCTTATCAACTTTAATGCTTACTATATGACATAAGAAAACTATTTGCTTTGGTTTTCTTTTTTCTGACTTTTTTTTCAATTTTGATGCCCATTTGAATCTTGTCAAATCCTAGGTTTGACCAAGATAATTTAAACAAGTTTAAAACATGAAAATGAAAAGGGAAGCATGTATCCTTCTTAGTCACTCTAAACTCGGGTTTTGCCCAGTACTACAGATCATGGTTCAAAAAATCCAACTACGGTGTTCGAACAACACGTCTAATCCAAGATTTTTTTGACCTCATCCAAATGGCTCCTTGCCATATAGGGGTTAGCATCTAGTGCGAAAATGTATGCACTATGTGTGCGATAACTTGTATGTCTTTCAAATTTGAACCAAATTTGAATAAGTTTGAAATATTTGAAAAGGGGCTTTTGGGAGGATTTTGAAATTTCCATGTTTGAAACCCAAAACCACTTCTCTTCATGCTTGACTTCATAAGACGAAGTTTAGGGGTTAGGGGGTATAGATACATGATTTGTCTAGTTTGAATATGTCTAGACCTTGTTTATCAACTTTAATGCTTACTATATGACATAAGAAAACTATTTGCTTTGGTTTTCCTTTTTTTCCTGATTTTTTCAATTTTGATGCCCATTTGAATCTTTGTCTAATCTAGGTTTGACCAAGATAATTTAAACAAGTTTAAAAACATGAAAATGAAAGGGAAGCATGGTCCTTCTAGTCACCTAAACTCGGGTTTTGCCCAGCTCTACAGATCAAGGGTTCAAAAATCCAACTACGGGGTTCGAACAACACGATTCTAATCCAAGAATTTTTTCGACCTCATCCAAATGGCCTCAAGCTATAGGGTTAGCATCTAGTGCAGTTTTTGTGAAAATGTATGCACTATGTGTGCTATAACTTGTATGTCTTTCAAATTTGAACCAAATTTGAATAAGTTTGAAATATTTGAAAAGGGGCTTTTGGGAGGATTTTGAAATTTCCATGTTTGAAACCCAAAACCACTTCTCTTCATGCTTGACTTCATAAGACTTAGTTTAGGGTAGATACATGATTTGTATGGTTTGATATGTCTAGACCTTGTTTATCAACTTTAATGCTTACTATATGACATAAGAAGACTATGTGATTTGTTTTTCCAATTTTCCTGTTTTTTTATTTTTCTATTTGTTTTCCAATCTTGGTCAAATCCCCTATTTGACCAAGATTTAGACAAGTTTAACACGTAAATGAGTTAACTTGGATTTCCCTACCCTTGAATCCATGTCACTCTTTGTTCTAATGCACCATTATAATCAACCGAGTTTTTTTTACATCAACAGTTCTGTCACTTACGTGTGGTGCCCACCCTTCTCGTGTCCCACACTCTGCTGGAGCACAAGCCACACAAGAGGTACTAAACTCCCACCATCTTCTTTGTTTAAGAGAAGACGACTATGCGACAGTCTCAGGTCCTTCGGATCCTTCGGTTGTCCCTCTCACAAAAAACAAATCTCTCATCTCTACTGCGCCACCTGCCACACACGCTTCGCACCTCCCGTCACATCGACAAACTCCCCGCACAAAAGTCAACATCATCACCTGAAAGGAGACACCCCCTTCTTCTCTCCTTCCGTGATCCCTCTTCCTCCGTGTTTCACTCGACGGGAACACCCATGTGCTGTATAGTAATAATAAAAAGGTAGTAGAAAAATCGATATACGAATCTATAATTAAATAGGCTAAACTAGGGTTTTGCTCTAGAGATCAAGGGTTCAAAAAAAAAAATCCAACTACTGGGTTCGAACAACCCCATTTAATCCAAGAATTTTTTCGACTTTCATCCAAATGGCCTCAAATTATAGGGTTAGCATCTAGCGCAGTTGGGTGAAAATGTATGCACTATGTGTGCTTTAACTTGTATGTGTCTTTCAAACTTGAACCAAATTTGAATAAGTTTGAAATATTTGCAAAGGGGCTTTTGGGAGTTTTTCAAATTTCTATGTTTGAAACCCAAAACCACTTCTCTTCATGCTTCACTTCATAAGACAGTAGTTTAGGGGTTAGGGGTATAGATACATGATTTGTCCTGTTTGAATATGTCTAGACCTTTATCAACTTTAATGCTTACTATATAACATAAGAAACCATTTGCTTTGGTTTTTATTTTTGCTAATTTTTTTTCAATTTTGATGCCCACGAATCTTGGTCAAATCCTAGGTTTGACCATGTTTAAACAAGTTTAAATCATGAATATGAAAAAATAAGCATCTTTCCTTCTTAGTCACCCCAAAATGTAGCTCTTGGGAGGGTTTTTGAAATTTCCATGTTTGGAACAAAAAAACCACTTCTCTTCATGCATGCTTGACTTCATAAGACAGAGTTTAGGGTTAGGGGTGTAGATATATACATGATTTTCTAGTTTGAATATGTCTAGACCCTGTTTATCAACTTTAATGCTAACTATAGACATAAGAAGACTATGTGCTTTGGTTTTTCATTTTTCTGTTTTTTTCTGAATTTTATTCCCATATATTTGAATCTTGGTCAAATCCTAGGTTCAACCAAGATTTAAACAAGTTTAAAACATGAAAATTAAAAGGTAAGCATGTATCCTTCTTAGTCACTCTAAAATGAAGCTTTTGGGATGTTCTTGAAATTTCCATGTTTGAAACCCAAAACGACTTCTCTGCTGCTAGACTTCATAAGATCGATCGGGGGTAGATACATGATTTGTCTGGTTTGATATACCTAGACCTCGTTTATCAACTCTAATGCTTACGATATGACATATATAAGAAGACTATGTGTTTTTGTTTTTCATTTTCCTAGTTTTTTTGAATTTTGTGCTCACATCCATTTGTATCTTGGTCAAACCCTAGGTTTATCAAGGTTAAAACAAGTTTAAAATATGAAAATGCAATGTAAGCATGGACTTTCTTAGTCACTCCTAAATGAAGCTTTTGGGAGGTTTTTGAAATTTCCATGTTTGCAACCCAAAACCACTTTCTTCACATGCTTGACTTCATAAGACATAGTTAATTAATTTAGGGCTTTGGGGAGTAGATACATGATTTGTGTGGTTTGAATATGTATGGACCTTGTTTATCAAATTCAATGCTTACTATATGACATAAGAAGACTATGTGCTTTGGTTTTTCTTTTTTCTGTTTTTTTCTGAATTTTATTCCCATATATTTGAATCTTGGTCAAATCCTAGGTTCAACCAAGATTTAAACAAGTTTAAAACATGAAAATTAAAAGGTAAGCATGTATCCTTCTAGTCACTCTAAAATGAAGCTGGGATGTTCTTGAAATTTTGATGTTTGAAACCCAAAAACGACTTCTCTTCAGACTTCATAAGATCGACGGGGTAGATACATGATTTGTCCTGTTTGAATATGTCTAGACCTCGTTTATCAACTCGAATGCTTACAATATGACATATATAAGAAGACTATGTGCTTTTGTTTTTCATTTTTCTGATTTTTTTGAATTTTGTGCCCACCCATTTGTATCTTGGTCAAATCCTAGGTTTGATAATGATTTAAACAAGTTTAAAATATGAAAATGCAAATGTAAGCATGGATCCTTCTTAGTCTCTCTAAATTAAGCTTTTCAGAGGTTTTTGAAATTTCCATGTTTGAAACCCAAAACCACTTCTTCACATGCTTTACTTCATAAGACATAGTTAATTATACATAAAATTGGGCCATGATTCAAAAGTTTGGCATGGTTCTTGTGTAGTGGTACCAAGCTCACATGCATGTGGGAGGAAATTTAGCTAGACGAACTCCAACATGGTGCCAATCTACTTGAGGGTTCTTCTCTAAAACACTGGTATGGCATGTTTGGTATTTTCCCTAGATATATGTACTACAAAATGATGAATACTCCATGTTTTTAGATTGCCTTTTTTGAATCACGTGTGCCTTGATTTCAAATCTAGGTCAAATCACTGGGGGAGGGGGATACACTTGGCTTCATGGAAAAAATAATGTCTTGTAAATGAGATAACTTGGCTTTCCTACCCTTGGATCTATAGGAAACTATGGAGTACTTATACATTATAATAATCACCCGAGTACACCAACTGGTCTGTCACTTACGTGTGGTTCCCATGCGTGAGGTCCCACACTTCAGTGAGCACAGGTCATGTGTCCACCAGTCTAGAGGCTCCCGTTAAAAGAAGAGCCCTCTATATTATTATAAAGAAACATCAATCTCCATAAACATCAATCTCCCTTCTCAGTTCTCAGCTTCTCACTGCTCCCCCCTCGCTCGCGCCGCCGCCGCCACAACCCCCCGCGCCCCTTTCCGATCCCTCATCAGACCTTAGACTATGGAGTTGCCTGTGCCGAAGAAGCAGCCTCTGAAGCCGACGATCCAGTGTATCAACGACTGGTGCGGGAGGGAGATCCCTTACAACGAGGAAGACAAGCACATGATGGCGTGCCCGCACGGCTCTTGCTTCTGCACGCACCCCGGCTGCGAATTCGCCGATTCGAAGGTACCGTTCATCCTACACCTCAGAGAAGCCCACTTGACCGCTGTGGATAGGTTCCCGTACGACGAGGACTTCGGATTTGTTCATCTGAAGGTGCCGGCACCGGGCTCGCCAAAACTACAGCTCATCGGCTACGGGACGGATGGCGCAGTGTTCGCCTTGCACATCCACCCTTGCGGCATGGACACCGCGGTATCCTTCGTGTGCGTCAGGCCGGCGGCGTGCAACTTGCCCCGGTATAGGGTGACAATGTGGGCGAACGGCCCGCCGATGCCGGGGCCGCGTAAGCTTACCGGGGAACACTTGTTTGACGTGGTGAAGGCGGTATTAGAGCCGACGAGCAGCCCGACTCCGGGCACAGTTTCTTTGGGAGATGTCACTTCCTTCCTCTCGGTGCCGCCGCGGTACCTGTGCGGCAATGAATCATCGAAGCAGCTGACTATCTATTTGCGCATCGATAAGGAGTGAGTGAACATAACACTACCCTCAATCTTATTGGGACGATGCTAATGCGGATTTAAGTAATGCTGAATTAATTTGTTTTTCTTGTGACAGGGCGATTAGCAAGGAGAAGAGGATCTCGGTGCACAGCTAGCGACCTATATCTCGGCGTCCACCAAGTGTCCCTGAGTAGGAGATCTTGTTCTGCCTCTTCTTTTGATGTTTAATATTGCTTCATCACCGTAAAAGGAAGGGTGTGTCTGGGGCTTCCTGCTTCAAAGTACTCAGTACAAGGACTAAAAGAGACGTTTTGCTGATGGTTCTTGTCAGGACGGCCGTAGTGTTGGAGGTGGTCATCTACTTCGGTGGGGAAGGACTACTTAGACCTTTATCTAAAAATATTGACGGATTGGATGTATTTTATGTTTACCATGAATTATTCTATGTAATATGTAACCCAATTCGCCGATTAATGCAACTCTGGATCCTTCACTGTCATACGACTACTAAAACAATATAAATAAATAGGCATTTTAAGTTTAATGCACATTTAATCAAGCCACATAATGTTGGCGTACTTGTAAGCAACCAGGTTTACTATTGTTGGCATGTGTGGTACAATTTCATGGGGCAATACCCAATCTAGCTTGTTCAATTACATTACATGAAGTAATTAAAATATGGATGCCTAGAATTATTCACTTCCGTACATTGCGATGGCTTATAGCGGTTTCTATGACCAATCTACATCACAAATCTAGTTCAAATTTGATCTATTTTTATGAACAAAATTGGAAACTCTACTTGGCATTTTCGTTTACTATGACCAGATTCACATATGTAGTGATTCATTTTCTTTTCAAATCGCCATACCATTTCCTCGTGAACTCTTCATCTTTTTTTAGTTTTAATGAATTTCCTTTGGTTGCATTCAATTTGCTTCAAATTCACCGGCTTCACCATTCGTACAAATTGTTCATCTTTTCTTTGTAGATTTTTCATGCATGAAGCATAACACCTTACCATGGTAAAATCTGCAGATTTTCTACCAAAACTCGTGCCGAACTTTAAAGAACATGCAATTTTAAATTGACTAAAATTGGTTAAAACTCAACATAAGTCCACATATATTACAAACTCGAGAAATAATCAACATATATATCACCTAAATGGTCATCTTATGAAGTATGCCATGTTTCAAAATTGTTACCTTGAAAATTTGGCCCTTCTCTCAGGCAGCCACTTCACAATAAAGCTCACATAAAGCTCTTATTTTACACTAATAAAGTAGAATGTATTTATGTGTGAAATGAAGTTGAATAAAATATATGTGAACGGTAAGATGCACATTGCTGCCAATATTTGGGATAATTATTATTAAGTTCATACTAATATACAATGCAATCAACATGACCACACATGTGCAAGCAAGATAATAAATCTTTCTTAAATTACCTTAAGGTTGTAAGTTTGTTATTTGTATAGCGATTTTATCTCATACGATGACTCAAGCTAGCACATTTTTTTTGAATTTGCTTCAATATTCTAGGACCCACCACATTCGTAAAATGGTAGTGCCAATTTTACGTATCGTAGTGCACAAAAGACACACACACACACACGCACACACGCACACATATGCTCACTTATTTCAATATTTAAACTATATTTTCTTCATTCAAATTTTCCGACCTGGCATTTGAACATGTAGTTGAATTTTGAGTAAAACCGCTCATACGTCAAACATGAATCCAAATAAGGTACAATTCGAGAAAATCTACACATCACATTTTGGCCAATATACATTGTATAATGCTTGTGAAAATGTAGACTATGAAATAGTCAACGCCACCTTTTTAGGTCATGAATGTGTTGGGCATCGACCAAAGTCTGGTAGGATGGTGAGGCATGAGTTACGAACATCCTTCTTCTCCTCTCACCCCCATTTGAGAGAGAGAGAGTGTGTGTTTGTGTGTGTGTGTGGGGGGGGGGGTAGAAAGCCATGTTAATAAATTAACTCATACATGAAAGCAAGAAATCAAACTTGATTTATATAAATCACTCTTAGTATTGTAGTTTGTTATTTTTATACCATCTATATCTCATATGACGACACAAGCTAGTCCACATTTTTAGGGCTCCTTTGATTCAAAGGATTTGCATAGGAAGTGTGAAGGATTTGGTTCCTATGGGAAAATTTCCTATACATGTTGTTTGATTCATAGGAACATATCCTATAGGAAAAATTCCTATAGGAATCTTGTAGTGTAATTCCTATAGGAAATAAGCATTAGCTCATAGCTCATGAAAAAATTCCTTTGCTACAATCAAACACACTTCATCTTCCTATAGGATTCAAGTAGACATGCCATTCCAATCCTATACATTTCCTATTCCTATGCTTTTCCTATCCTTTAAATCAAAGGAGCCCTTAATTTCATTGAAGTTCTTTTTGTTGCACTCAAATTACTTCAACTTTTAGGACCCACCATCCGTACAAGGGTAATGGAAATTTCTATGATCTTAGTGCAAGGCTTCACACAGAGACACTCAAAGTATTTCAATATTTTAAAATTCATTTTCTTCCCTAAAAATTGCCGACCGTCCATTCGTAACATGTAGTTCAATTTTGAGTAACATCACACATATGTCAAACATCAATCTTTTTTTTTGATATTTCGAGAAAATCTTCATATCCCATTTTTGGCCATCATATAAGGTGTACTGCGTGTGAAAACATAGACAGTGAAACTTTCAGCGTCACCTTAGCCAAACTGGTGGGACGGTGAGGCCCGAATTAATAGCCACCACCTTCCTTCTTCTCCACTCGCCCCCCCCCCTCCCCATCAATATCTTCTTCAAAGCAGATTAAAGAGGATGGAGTGCCCCCACGACGGGTGCGGGAGCGTGGTCGCCTACAACGAGCTCCACGACCACGAGCTCGCGTGCCCGCACAGCCCGTGCGACTGCACAGAGGCCGGCTGCGACTTCTCCGCCTCGCCAGCAGCGCTCATCGCCCACCTCAGAGAAATCCATTCGATTTGTGTGGACATGATCCCGTACGGCACCGCGATGGCGTTCATCATCCCGGTGCTGGCACCGCCAGAGCCAAGACGTCCGGTCATCTTCTACGGGAACGATGGTACCGTGTTCGTCTGGCACACATATACGCAAGTCCAGCCGAAAAATGGATGCGTGCTGGCCTGCCTATCCGTTGAGTGCGTTAGGTCGGCGGCGTGCGTGTGGCCGGAGTACAATGTGAGTATGTCGTCGCACGGCAAGCCATTACTTAATCGCTCTGAGATTGGTTTAATGCTCCCCAACTATACGGCCACTATTCTGGCGAACAGCACGACCACGCCGGGCGCCGCCAAATGGTCGGAACTAGAGCGGTCGTTGCAATGGTATCAACCGTGCACGGAGCTGACTATCTGGGTTCGCATCGACAGGTGATACATGCGCCTATCTTAATCTTCGTGGTTATCTAATTGAAATTGCGGTTTATGCAGTACTGAATTAATTATTTTTTGTTGTCAGAAAGTTATCGTCGGACGGAAGTTCCTATTCGGAGCGGCGGGTTTAGGTTGCCAACTATGGGCTTTTTTCATTCAGAGGATTCACCAGGGCGGCCCTAACGACGATATATGATCTTATTTGGCGGAGAGGGTCCAACACTTGATTGTATTCTGTGTTTATGTTCACATACTCTATGGTGTATACTGTACTATGGAATCCCATGTCCGATTAAATGCACCTCTGGACCCTGCCAGGCATTTCCCTTGTTATCTTTTCTTTTACAGTATGCCACACATACTGTAACCATTGTTCAACGCGCAGTCCATTGGCTTGGGTGCTAGATGCTTCCTCGGGAAGGTACCCTATCTTGCCCATTTGAGAACAGACGTCCCTATAATTGCTCAGAAGCCCCGCGAGGGCACGATGGTCTTTTCTGGGTGTATGTAAGATTTATCCTTGACCAGCCCTCCGCCCTTCTTCTCTTTCTGTTCTGCTGGTAGCTAGTAACTAGCCTTCACCAGCCCTCCACCCTAACTACTGAGTAGTAAAGTACTACGTACCTCGCAAGCCATGGCTCCATTGAGCCGGGCGGCCCGGCGGCAGGATATCCTAGGGAAGACGATGAGGACTAGGACCGCCGAGAAAAACTCATCTAGCCAGCTAGCGCGTCGTTGTATGGCCACTTATGATCGCCTGAGCATTCTCGCAGAGCAGTCTATCCTCTATTCGATGGAGAGCGAGCCAGTGGGCGAGGGTTCGTCCGGGTAGGTTTCTAGTGGCGTGTCCTCCAGTTCATTCTTATTTTCTAACTGTTTTTTCCATTTATTTACATCTCACAGGGCCGGCGGTTCAAACGTCTACCCGGTAACCCCCACGACGGTGGCGCCCCAAGTCCGGTCGTCGGAAGCTGAGTTCGGCCCCGTTTCACGGCCAAGCCAGGTAGGCTGTATGCCTCTATCCACTTTTTTTTAATACTCCCTCCAATCCATTTTAATAGACTCTGATTTAGTACTCCCTCCGATCCATTTTATTTGAAATTTGAGTCAAATAAAATTTGTACAACTTTGTACTAAATCCGAGTCAACTAAAAGGGATCATAGGGAGAATACAACTTTACTAAATCCGTGTTTACTACTACTACTACTAAAAGGGATAGGATGGAGTAGTTTATGTAATCACGGCTTTCCTTTTAATTATGTGTTGATGAACACTGTGATATTTGTGGAGCGTCCATGTGATGTCCATTCCTGTATCAAGATCTGTGCTAGAAATTAGTAGTACTCCTATTTTTTTGCGTGTAATTACTCATATATGAATTGGTTGGATTCTTTTTTGTTCCATACAATGATCGTGCCAGCAAATGGAGGTGAACATGGCCCACATAGGCAGCCAGCTGGGGAATGAACTCTCCCTTACCCCAGAGTTTGAGCCTGTTCACGTAGATTTGGCGTCCGAGAACAAGATCTGCCATAATCTTCAGCAAGGCATCAATACCTTTACTGCCGAGCTCGACAGGCTTAATGAGCAGAACCGCGTTTGTGTGGAACTGCATAACCAGAGCGTCACATTGATGAATGATGATGATGCAAACACCACCATCAAGGGCGAGGGTTCGTCCGGGTAAGTTTCTAGCGGGGTGTCCTTCAGTTGATTCTTATTTTCTAGGGTGTGTCTATGTCCAAGTTGACTGAGATTTTCTTAAGTCTCAGTCAGCTCAAAAAAGTGCAACTGCAGTTCAAAGAAAAGTGCAACTCGGTCCAGTTGCACATTTTCTGGTAGAAAAGTGCAATTGCACTTTTTTAACAGAAAAGTGCAACTCAAGCACTTTTTTGTAATTAACTTAGACTTAAAAAAATCTCAGTTGACTGAGACATAGCAAAACCGTATTTTCTAACCGTTTTTACATTTATTTACATCTCAAAGGGCCGGCGGTTCAAATGTCTCCCCGGTAACCACAACGACGGTGGCGCCCCAAGTCCGGCCGTCCGAAGCTAAGTTCGGCCCCGTTTCCCGGCCAAGCCAGGTAGGCTGTATGCCTCTGTCCACTTGTTTTTTTATAGTTTATGTAATCACTGCTTTCCGATTAATTATGTGTTGATGAACCCTGTGGTATTTGTGGAGCGTCCGAGTGTTGTCCATTCCTTTATCAATATCCATGCTAGAAATTAGTAGTCCTATTGTTTGCGGGTAACTAATACTCATATATGAATGGGTTGATTTCTTTTTTTTTCATACAATTATTGTTGTAGCAAAAGGAAGAGAACAAGGCCCACATAGGCAGCCAGCTGGAGAATGAACACTCCCTCACCCTGGAGTGTGATCGTCTTCACAGAGTTTTGGCGTCTGAGAAGGAGATCTCCTTTCATCTTGCGCAATGCGTCGACATGCTTAAGCAGCAGAACGCCTACTGGGTGGAACTGAACAACAAGAGCGTCACATGGATGGATACTGGAAGCAACCTCATCAAGTATCTCATGGAACAGAAGTTGAAATTAAAGCTCAAGAGGCAGATCTCGAGGGTGCTAATGCGCGGACAAACCGCCGTCCTTAATGCGATTATCAAGGAGAAGGAGGATCTCCGTGCACAGCTAGCGACCTATATCTCGGCGTCCACCAAGAGTGTCCCTGAGTAGGAGATCTTGTTCTGCTAGTTAACTGCTTCATCACCTTAGTATCGCCATGTGCTCGTAAAACTGCTAGTTAACTATCTGTTGGTATGTTGCACATTTGATCTGAACTTTGTGTTTTGCAATGCACAATTGATCAACTACTAGTAAGTGTATATTAAAATGGCGGGATACTCTTTTTAGCGGCGAAAATTTTCCATTTTTTGCTATTGTAGCGAATCTAAGCCCTTCAGAATCTTCCCTATCGTCAAGAAAACTTTCCAAAAACATAAGCATTTTGGAGGGAAACCTTGATGATATAGGCTATGAGGATGATCCTGGGTTGTGGTTCTTAGCGTGATCTGTAGATGGCAATATGCTTCTTGTTCATACCTGAGGCTTTACTGAGGCTGCAAGATGTTCTCTAAGGACACTGTCAGTTATGTTCAGATAAGCTAGGGAAGAGATTACTGGTCTTGGAGCATATTGTCTTTTCGTGGGATTGAATTATCCGCTCACATTGCAGTAAATCATGCATATTTCGATTTATATTTTGGTGGTGTTTCATTCGATTTGAATAATTGGTTTGTGAGCAAATAATATTTAGTTTAAACTAGTGCTCGAATACGTAAGAAGCTATTTAATCACAAGCTAGTCATCCGAATGGGATGAAATATTCATAGATTTTAAAACAAGGCATCTACATATTACTGGATTTTTTTCAAAATTTTCTGAATAGTTTTTTCTTTTTTAGCTTCGAAATAACAGATAGTTTGGAACGTTGGATCTCGAAAGATGGTAGATGGTGGCACCTAGTCACAATGAGACTTGGAAGCATCAAGTCACTGAAGCTCCTCCAAACCAAGCTAAGAAAGGCATTGAAAATGAAGTTCTGCTCTAAAACATCTCTCATTTCATTTTGGTGCTCGCGCGGTTGCATGCTGCCCACGTGTTAAGGTACGTGTCTCTGGCATAGAGTACTACGATTATCGGCGAAAAATATATCGTAATGGAAACTGTAAAAAAAGCCCTCTCTGCTCAAGCTGATGTGACGAGACATCACTGCACCAAACGTCGTCGCAAATTTATAGATGGGTGGCGTGCTAGTCTACCATCTGTCAAATCGGCGCCCAGTCGCAGCAGCAGCAGCCTAGAGTACTGCCTAGGTTTTGCCCCTTGCATGTCTATCGTCTTTTTCTTCACCCTCGCAGAATCACGCGCACGCGCAGGATCTCGATCCCCACCACGCCGCATCACTAGTACTATACCGGCCTTTCTCTCCTCACCCCACCCGGCCGCGGCGCGCATCGTTTCTTCCATAGCGCTCGCCCTCTCCTCCGAAAACCCCAAGCGAAGTTGCATCCGCCATCCATCTAAATCCATCTTCACCTGATGGAATATTCAAGGCTTTGCCGGTGCGGCGGGGACGGCCACTTGGAGGCTCTCACCGGCGACAACATCGACCTCATCGCTGCGCATCTGGACGTTACCGACACCGTCCGACTTGCCGCATGTTCCAGGGAGCTCTACGACCAGATCAGCAATGATGAAGGTAAGATGCACCATTGGGATGAACCCTGCCTGCTGATGCCTCCGCCTGCTTATTGGTTCGATGATCCCTGGTTCGTGGCGACAGCATCTCGTCTGCATGTTACCGTGTACGACCTGGTGCCCCTTGACCATCCTCGCCGTTCTGTCACCCTGCCGTTCATGCACGACAGAAAATGGCTTGGCGCGAACGGCGACTGGATCGCCGCCGCCGATCATCGTGGGTGCCAGTGGTGCCTTGTGAACGTCTACACCGAGCGACATATCCCCCTTCCATCCCCACCTGATCCGAAGATTGGTCATGGTGTTACATATCAACCTGCTACTAAAGATTGGTTATACTATCTTTGCTGGAGTCGAGCAATTAATTTGTTGAAGATTGTAATCTGCCAAGTGCCCACAAAAGGTGGGAGGTACGCAGATTACAAGCTCATCGCCTTGTTCGACAAAAGGATTTTCTACCTTGAAGGGGGTGGCGACTGGAGAATGCTGAAGAACCCTACACCTGAACAAATTGTGCCGGCGTTCTGTGATGCCATTGAACTCGGTGGCCAAGTTTTTGCGGTGGACGAAATTAGGGGCTGGACGTACTGCTGGGACACCCCAAATGGTATTTTTTCAGTCCTTATGTTGCATTGCATGATACACTGCCTTAATCAATGAAGTTATTCATGAACTACCTTGTTTATATTTTACCTTTCATAAATGACTTAATGATCACACCGCCTTTTGCTGAATATGAATGAACCGTTGCTTGCAATGAATTAGTACTAATTAGTCACCAACAAACATAGTATGCTCAGTATGTGATTGCATTCCTGAATTAGTAATTCTACGCCACTGCAGAATATGGATGTAATTACCCAGTATCTCAAAAGATAAGGTAGCACTATGAAGGCACCCTTTTTGATAACCTTTTACACCCATTGTTTCATATATAACTAATTGATTTTTGCTCCAAAAGGAGGACGAGAGACCCCCGCCATCTGCATTAGAGAGATGCATAAGGACTTTCATAAGTATATGACTTAACGATCACATCCTTTATCTGAATATGAATGAACCGTTGCTTGCAACGAATTAGTACTAATCAGTCATCAGCATACATAGTATACTCCGTATGTGAATGCAATCCTGAATTACTAACTCTATCCACTGCAGAATATGGATGTAATTAACAAGTATCTCAAATGTTAACGTAGCACAATGAAGGCACCCTTCTTGATTAACTTTTACACCCATTGTTTCATATAACTAGTTGATTTTTGCTCGAAATAGAGGGCGAGGTACCCCGGCCTCTGCATCGAAGAGATGCATATGGCCGTTATTTAGTACTCCATCTCATGAAACATGTTATAACTTTTTCTTACTTTTGATTTACTCCCTCCGTCCCACCAAAAGTGTCTTGAATATCTGCCTTCTCCTTTTTTCCCTTAGAAAAGTAACTCAATCAAAATCCAATTATTTACTAAACAAGAATGAAATACTTGTTATGCCTAATTTACTTAGTTTAACCTGTACCTTTTTTAATTATGTTCTTTATCCGGCTAGATTTTTCTTTGCCAAATTGCCCGAAGCTTATGCATATTTCAACCCCATCGTGGATGTTATGCCTGTCATACCTCTATTTTTTTCTTCTATTAGCCTTTGTTTGGCAAGCTGCTTTAAGTTTCCCATGAAATGTTTAGTACTCTATCTACCAAATTGAATGTTGTATTCATTCCAAAAAATCAACAAAATGTGTACAAGGCGAGAACTTTTATATTTTTATATTACTAGTATGTATGCACGTCAAACCATTAAAGATTCTGTTTGATAATCAAAAGAATATTTATAGCATGCCTTTCGCAAGTTTTGAAAGAATATATAAAAAATCTAAAAAAATAGATGTAGAGAATGTATTATTCTACCAGAGTGTAAAATCTGAAATTGAGATACCCTATATTCGGGCCGCACAAAAATGACAGAATCTGATAGATTTTGAAGTTACAAAATGTTGGAAAATATATGTCAGATTTTTTTGTTGTTGCAAAACCTTAAATATAAGATATTTTGATTTGGACATTTGAATGTTGGTAGAACACAACATTGTTGACACCCGTATTTAATCTCCGTTTTCTTTGGAACTTCAAAATGCAGCTCTCAAAATTTTCAAAAACCATGCTACATGTAGCTCGAGCTATATTCATGGTTTTCGAAAGAAAATATTGCCAACAATGCATATATAAAATACGAAAACAAGAGTGGTCCTACAAAAAATGATGTTTCTTCCCATCAGTCGGCAAACGAAGGGAACAAATAAAAAATTAAAAATATGTGTACATCTAACACTCACTCATTTCTTATCTACCTTTTCCTTTGATGTTTCCTTGAGAGTTGAGACCGTAAGAACCTTCCATTGATCCATGTAGCAGTGCTGAATAGCGATTTCTTTGATGGGGTTATTCATATGCTTCAGGGGTTTCAGATATTTGGTCATTTTTTGGGGTAGACCCAAGGCTCACGTGATGGTTCTAAAATATTGTAGAGTTAGCTATGTGCACTCTTCACAGAGAATCCTGCTGTTGTGCACCGTTAGATTTAGCACTCCAAGGGTCATGATTGAAGCTCTATACTCAGTTTAAAACTGGACCAACTGGTAGATTGTCTGTACTCCTATATTGTATACAAATATCTAATCATATACACCGTTGGATCACTTAAGACAAAGGGAATTAACTACAACACAGGACTTAAACTTAAGATGATATATTTGTCAAAATTTGAATGTATCTATATGCTTTCACTGTCTAGATACATCTGAATTTGGACAAATCTCAGACACTTTCGGTGGGACAGAGGTAGTATATAACTGTGTATACACTAACTAGTGTCTAGTTTTGGCGAAGTTAAGACTTGTTTCGTGGGATGCATGCAGTATAACTGATATATTGGACACTCGATTTGAACACATGAATGACCAATGTCCTTAGCTTACATAGTCGTATTTATACTGTGAGCATGAACGATGAACAATGCTGCTGTTTGAATATGGTTGCCAGTAACACCCTATTCGTCTCCATTTCTAATATTGCAGAAAACCCGATGTCCATGTTCGTAATCCCGCCACCGGTGGTGGATGATCAGCAGTACGCGTGGTTCCTCGCTCCAACTGCTGATGGCAAGCGATTGATGATCATCCTTACAGTAAACAACATTGGGATTGCCAATGCTGAAGTACCTCATGACATTCCCTATGCTGCTAATGGGCTTCAGCTACGGCAGTATCCTCCTGTTGCCACCTACGTCTTTGAGCAGGATCCCATATCTCTGTTCATTGCAGCACGTGCAGGGGACTTTCATTGGAGGCAGGTTAACAGCCTCGGCGACCACTCTCTGTTCCTCGGACTCAATTACCCGATCATTGCCAACCTGAAGAAGCGTGAATCCAAAGCTCCTGATGGCACATTGGTTCCATTCATGAGGAAAAACTGCGTCTACACAGCATACCGGAAGTATCTTCATAATCAATACCCTAAAATTTTGCGCTGCAACCTCCAGCCAGATGAAGGTGAGACTGTGGGAGTTATCAGCCTTCCCAGAGTTAGTTGGGGTAGTGTCCGACAAGCGGCTATGTGGTTTAAGCCTGCTTTACACATTGCCCGTTCGGTGTTACCTTTAAAAAAACACTGACACACTTTTTTATTATGCTTGAAGTGTTGAGAAGTAGTACACTGTTTTTAGTATGTACTAGTTTGAATCAGTTTATTTGAACACTGCCCTGCTTTTGTATTTCGTGTTGCCTTCATATTATAACCCATGCATGGCTGTTTTAGGATTGACTTTATTTCAGCACTATAATATAGCCACCTCTTGTTGATCATAGTCATGAGAGGACCATTCCTATTTTTTTCGCCGCTAAAGGGTAAAGTACATCCCTGGGGGCAGCGATTCTTGCTGCAGGCCACTAAACATGCATCAACTATGAGCAAAGAAGTTGATATGCGACCTAGGTGACTGTGCGGACCCCACATGTTAACCAAAGAAACAAACATGTCAATACGGAACTAATGTACATACGACAACTCCTATATGATATGTGTACGATTGAGCATCTGGAGGTGTGCTGCCACCTGCTTCCTCACACGTTGGGTTTGATCTTGTGTTGCGTACACGGATCGGACTGAAATTGTCGTGTGCATAGCAAGGTTCATGTCAAGTCTAGCTAACAAATACTTTTGGGTTTCAACGGCCATCTACATGGTATTTGCTATAGGCCTACTTGCTCAGGCTGTTGAAGCCCAATAACTAGAAATGGGCTTTTCTGCTCATGCAATTTCGGCCCTTTTCTAATGAACCATAGATCCTATGATGGCAAAAAACAAAAACACGGAGATTCTGCATAAAAGTTGTTTTTATTTATTTAGAATTATCCGGTTGCAATTTTTGAAACTGCTCATGGCCAATATGAAAATCCTTGATCGCTCCATACCCACATGGATCACGGTATTTTTAAAAATTCATAAAGTGGATTTGAAATTTAAAACATATCCTAATAATTCCATGATTTATTCTATTAATGCAAGATCTTGAGTTTAAAGAGTTTGTATTAGCGTGTTGGCCAACGCTTTTAAAGACGCAGAGATCGAAAAAAAATCAAGCCAGTAAAAAATCCAAAAAAAAGAAACATTTATCGTTTTGAGAGGCTTTATTAGCGTGGACCCATGAGGTACAGATTTCAACGCTTTCCTGCGATGGCTACGATTTTAAAAAGAAGTAACAGCTGTAAATTAGAGGTCAAATAACTCAAGCAGTTGAGGCTACTGTCTTATGAGTATTTGACATGGGACCCTATGAGCCAAGAATCCTCTAAGGCTAGCAGATCAAAAGAAAAAGGAAGTAGCCAAAAATTAGGGGTAAAATAATTCAAGATAGGAAACTCTTATTGTTCAGATGATGACATGCGACCCAAAGAGCCAGCCTTACCTAACGCTTCAAAGCAAGATGATCGAAAGCAAAAGGCAAGTGACAAAATATCGGGAGCCAAAATCCAAGGAAAGAAACTTTATTGTGCATAGAGGATGACATGCGGGGTCCCATTTAGCAAGAATGTCTCAACGCTTCAAATGCGTTTGAGATCAAAAAGAAAAAGTTGATTGTACATAGAGGATGACATGCGTGACCCATGATCCTGCATTACCAACGTTTCCAAGGCTGGGGATCAAAAGAAAAGGCAAGTGACCAAAAATGAGGTCAAAAACAATCCAAAAAAACTTTTATTGTACATGGAGAATTGCATGCGGGTCCCACTTGTTGTGTCCCAACGCTTCAAATGCTGTGCTTGAGATCAAAAAGAAAAAGAAAGAGCCGTGAATTAGGGGGTAAAAAAACCCAAGAAAGGAAAGTTTTATCGTTCATACACAGGCTGACATGTGGGACCTATGAGCCAGCAGCTTATGAACGTTTCAAAGAGGTGGCAGAGGATCAAAAGAAAAAAGGAAATAGCCAAAAATCGGAGGTGAAAAAAAATCCAAGAAATCAAACTCTTTATTGTACATAGAGGATGACATGCGGGTCCCATGAGCTAGCAGATTCTCAACGTTCCAAACGTGGCATGAGATCGAAAGAAAAGGCAAGTGACCAAATATCAGAGGCGGTAAAAATAATCCAAGAAAAGAAAACTTTATCAGACATAGAGGATGACATGGGTCCCATTTAGCAGCAGCGGTCTTAACGTTTCCAAGGCGGCACAGACCAAAAGAAAAATGAAGTAGCAAGAAATCAGGGGGTGAAAAAATCCAAGAAAAGAAAGATTTCAATTGGGCCGCATCTAGACATCTGGCCTTCTGAACTATCCTCCGGGCCTTTTGACACGACAATGTTCCACCCAAACATGATATTCTGATTTTTCTCAAAAAAAAAACAGAAGTCCTATGCTTCGCCAAAACAAAAAACAAGGAGATTCAAGATATATGCAAAAATAAAGATTTAATTTATCCGTTTGCAATAGCTCGGAGCGAAATACACTGTTTATTGTCTGGAAAATAATCAAGATATCACATGTTTTCTTGTACCGAGAGGCTGACATCAGGGACCCATGAGCCAGCAGGTAAAGGCTATGGTGATGAAAGAAAAATAAAACCAAAATCTTGGTAAAAAAATCCAAGAAAAGAAACATTTTCGTCCGAGAGGATGACATGCGGGACCCATGAGGCGCAACAGCTGGGCTCTCACCAGCTTTTATCATTTGAATATGAGGCTGACATGGGATCCAGGAGCCAACAGTCATCTCAACGCTTTAAAGGCAGGATATCAAAGAAAAATAAGCCAAAAAATATTTGTAAACAATATCCAAGAAAAGAAACATTTACTGTCCACAGAGGATGACATGCGTAGGACCCACATGAGGCAAGAAAGATCCCCAACGATTCCAAGCATAGGATCAAAGAAAAAAGGAAATATCCGTGAATTAATTAGGGTCTAAAAAATCATCAAAGGGAAACTTTTATTGTTCATAGAGGATGACTTGTGGGACCGACCACCAACAGCGTCTTCATCGTTTCAAAGGGGCAGGAGATCCAAAGAAAAAGGCAAAGCCAGAAATTATGGGTCAAAAATAACTCCAAGAAAGAAACTTTTATTGTTCGTAGAGGATCACATGCGGGACCCATGAGCCGGCAGCCTTACTCAACGTTTCAAAGGCTGCAGGAGATCGAAAGAAAAGGCAAGTGACAAATATCGGGGAGCAAAAGATAATCCAAAAGTAAACTTATTGTACATAGAGGGATGATGTGGTGGTCCCATTTCGGCAGCTAGCTGTCCAATGTCACGTGCTTGAGACTGGCAAGAAAAAGAAAGTAGCTAGTAATTAGGGGTGAAAATCCAAGAAAGGAAAGTTGATGGACATAGAGGATGACATATGGTCCCTTGAGCCAACAGTCCATCAACGTTTCAAAGGGGCAGTGGGATCAAAGAAAAAGGCAAGCCAAAAATCGAGGGTGAAAAAAATCCAACAAAGGGAACTTTATAGCACATAGAGGATGACATGCGGGTCCCATGAGCTAGCAGCTCCTCATCGTTTCAAACGTGGCATGAGAGATCGAAAGAAAAAGGCAAGTGCCCAAATATGAGGAGCCAAAAATAATTCAAGAAAAGAAAAGTCTAGTACATAGAGGATGACATGCGGTCCCATTTAGCAGCAGCGATTATCAGCGTTTGAGAGGTGGCAGGGGATCAAAAGAAAAAAGAAAATAGCCAGAAATCAGGGAGCAGAGAAAAAACCAAGAAAAGAACTTTTATAGTACATAGAGGATGACATATGGGTCCCATGAGCCAGCAGGTCCTCAACGTTTCAAACGTGGTATGAGATCGAAAGAAAAAGGCAAGTGAAAAACATCGGAGCCAAAATAATTCAAGAAAAGAAAGTTTATAGTACAGAGGATGACATGTTGTCCCATTTTGCAGCAGAGGTCCCGCTTGAGAGGTGGCAGACTCAAAAGAAAAAGAAATTGCCAAAAATCGATGGTGAAAAAAATCAGAAAAGAACTTTTATAAGATATAGGAGGATGACATGTCCCATGAGCTCCTGTGTTCCTCAACGTTTAAACGCGGCATGAGATCAGCAAAAGGCAAGTGAAAAAATATCGAGCCAAAAATAATTCAAGAAAAGAAAGTTTTATAAGCACGCAGAGGATGACATGCGGGTCCCATTTAGCAACAGCGGTATCACCGTTAGCGGCAGGGGATCGAAAGAAAAGTCAAGTGACCAAATATGAGGTGCCAAAAAAATCCAAGAAAAGAAAGTCTTATTGTACATGAGGATGACATGCGGGTCCCATTTAGTAGCAGCGGTATCACCGCTGAGAGGCTAGGATCAAAGAAAAAGGTAAGTGACCAAATATGAAACTAAAATAATTCAAGAAAAGAAAGTTTTATAGTACATAGAGGATGACATGTCGGTCCCATTTTGCAGCAGCGAGATCACCGCTTGAGAGGCTAGGGATCGGAAGAAAAAGGCAAGTGACCAAATTTGAGGTGCCAAAAATAATCCAGAAAAGAAAGTTTTATAGTACATAGAGGATGACATATGTCCCAATAGCAAGAAATTTATCACCGCTTGAGAGGCAGCAGGGGATCGGAAGAAAAGGCAAGTGACCAAATTTGAGGTGCCAAAAATAATCCATGAAAAGAAAGTTTTATAGTACATAGAGGATGACATGCGTGTCCCAGCAAAGAAATGTATCACCGTTTGAGAGGCTACGATCGAAGAAAAAGGCAAGTGACCAAATTTGAGGTGCCAAAAACTCCAAGAAAAGAAAGTTGATTTGCATATAGAGGATGACATGCGTCCCATTTAGTGTAGCAGCGGCCTCAACGCTTCCAAGGCGGCATAGGACCAAAAGAAAAAAAGTAGCTAGAAATTAGGGGGTCAAAAAAAAATCCAAGAATAGAAAAAATTTTGGTTCATAGAGGATGACATGCGGGACCCATGATCCCGCATCGTAAACGGCTCGATCGGAGAACGCTGAACGAGATGGCGCGATGTAGAAAAAACAATGCGTAGAGGCCGCCTGGGCCCTACATCCCTAGGCGGTGCGGATTTGCGTTGACTCGCCCGCGAATCCGAGATTTCGAGATGCACCACGTCCGGCCACCATACGCCACGCTTTGGCCGCTTTCGTCGGGCTGGCCCTTGTAAAACGAGAAAAAGTTTTGACATGCACCACCAGGACCAATCACGGGGTTATGTAGGTGATCAAAGAACTACGGCGCGACTTCAACTTCGTCGCCCATGGCAACTTTTCTTGTAGTGTTAATAAAGTTACTAAGAAATATCATTACCCTTTACCTTTATTGATCAAATGCTAGAAAGGTTGTCTAAAAATACTCACTTTTTCTTTCTTGATGGTTATTCTGTTTTCACAAATTGTCATGAAAACTAAAGATCAAGAGAAAACCACTTCTCACTTGTCCTTATGGAACTTATGCTTATAGGCGTATGCCTTTTCGTTTATGTGTAATGCTCCCGCTACTTTTCAAAGATGCATGTCCGACTATTTTTCATGGCTTTTGCGAGAGGTTGTAGAGGTGTTCATGGATGATTTCTCTGTCTATGGGAATTCTTTGATAATTGCTTGCGAACCCTCGATAAAGTTTTGCAGAGATGTGAAGAAACTAACCTTGTTCTTAATTGGGAGTAGAAATGCCACTTTATGGTTAATGAAGGAATTGTATTGGGACATAAAATTTCCGAGAGTGGTATTGAAGTGATAGAGCCAAAGTTGAAGCAATTGAGAAGATGCCTATCCGAGGATGTTGAAGGTATTCGTAGTGTTCTTGGTCAGGCTGGGTTTTATGGAGATTTATTAAATATTTCTCCAAGATTTCAAAGCCTCTTACAATCTTCCTCAAAAAGATGTACCTTTTGTTTTTGATGATGATTGTAAGGAAGCTTTTTGAAACTCTAAATAAAGCCTTAACAACTGCTCCCGTAGTTGAACCTCCCGATTGGAATTTGCCTTTTGAAATTATGTGAGATGCTAGTGATTTTGCTGTAGGCGCGGGCCTCAGCTCTGGACAATGAGTAGATAAAATTAAATGTTATTCATTATGCTAGTAAGACTTTTGATGCTGCTCAAAGAAATTATGCTACAAATCGAAAAGGAATTGTTAATTTAGTCTTTGCTTGTGACAAGTTTAGATCCTATATTGTTGATTCAAGTCACGATTCATACTGATCATGCTACGCTGGAATTAGATACCTTATGACAAAGAAAAGAGTTAAGCTAGCTTATTAGATTGGTACTTCTTTTGCAAGAATTTGATTTACATATTATATATAGGAAAGGTGCTGGATAATCCTGTTGCAGATAATTTGTCTAGATTGGAAAATATTACTTATGATCCTGTTCTCCTGATAATGATAGTTTTCCAAATGAACAATTGGTCAATAAAGGTGAGCTCGCGAGAGCGCCCTTGTGATTATGCTAACTTTATTGTATCCAAGTACTTGCCTCCAACCTTTTCAGAATTAAGAAAGGAGGGAAATTATGACTTGAGGCATTATTTTGGGATGAACCTACACTTATATAAAGAAGGAGTGGATGGTATTATGCGAAGATGTGTTCCCGAATATGAACAACAGGAGATATTGAGTAAATGTCATGGTAGTGCTTATGGAGGACATCACGCTGGAGATAGAACCGCGCAAAAGGTTCTACAATCAGGTTTTATTGGCCAACTCTCTTCAAAGATAAGTTTATTTTATCTTGTGATGAATGTCAAAGGGTTGGAAATATCTCCAGACGTAATGAAATGCCTATGAATTATACTCTTGTTATTGAACCATTCGATTGTTGGGGATTCACTTCATGGGTCCTTTCTCTTCTTCAGAAGGTAACACTTATACATACTTGTCGCTGTTGATTATGTTAATAAATGGGTAGAAGCTATACCCACAAAAAGTGCTGATGGTAGACCTCTTTAAAAATGCTTTTAGATATTATTTTTCCTAGGTTTTGAGTACCTAGATATATTATGACCGATGGAGGTTCTCATTTTATTCATGAAGGTTTAGAAAAAATCTTGCTAAATATGGTATTAATCATAGAATTGCTTCCTCTTATCATCCTCAATCAAGTAGAATTATCAAATAGAGAGATTAAATCTATTTTGGGAAAGACCTAATAAATCTAGAAAGAATTGGACTGCTAGCAAATTGAAGGAAGCACTATGGGCTTATAGAACCGCTTATAAAAATCCCATGGGTATGTCACTGATAAAAATGGTTTATGGAAAAGCTTGTCATTTACCTTAGAACTAGAGCACAAAGTTTATTGGGCCTGTAAGGGAACTTAATAAAGATTTCAAACTGCCGGTAAAAAGAGATTGCTACAATTGAGTTCTTTAGATGAATGGAGAAGTGAAGCTATGAAAATGCTAAACTCTTTAAGGAGAAAGTTAAGAAATGGCATGACAGAAGAATTATTAAAAGAGAATTTAATGTTGGAGATAAAGTCCTATTGTATCTGTCTCGTCTCAGATTCTTTATAGAAATTACTCAAAATGGGAAGGACCATAATATTATTGAGGAAGTATATCGCCTGTGAAAAAAAATTAGCTCTTTGGAAGGTAACGCCACACAAGTTGTGAATGGACAAAGACTCAAGCATTATATTTCTGAGATTCTTATAATGAAGATATTGATATTATCCAAGTGATAACTCGAAGCTTTCATCAAAGATCAAATTGACACTCACAGTCCGACTCTTGAATAGGTGTCAGCTTAGGTAATGAAAACCACATGGTTTCAACAAGACATGCATTTTGGAAAATATGAAAATTACGGATCAAACTAGTAGGAGACGCGAGGGCCCGTCACCATAGGCCGGCGCGGGCCCCACCCTGGCCGCGCCGACCTATGGTGACAGCCCCTCGGCGTCCCGTTTCCACTCGTTTTCGGCCTGGAACCTTCCTTTTGTTGTAAAAATATTTGCTATATAATCCCCCGGATCTCCAGAGGTCCGTATATCGTTTTCTCGTCGTGTTTTGTTTCGAGCTGTTTTCTGCCAGGATCTGTTTTGATTTAGAAGCACCATGGTCTCCAACAACAAAGACAAGGGACCTTTGGAGGAAGATATTCAAGACCCTGAATTGAAGGAAGAAGTCGAGAGCGAAGATGAGGAAGAAGTGGAGGAAATTCCGCGAGTACACCCGCGTGCCACCATTGCAAGCATTGGCGTGATATCAAATCCGTCCAACACCAAGAGAAGTGCACGGATCGCTACCGGAGGAGCAGTTCCACGTCGCTTCTTAGCTCCAAGGACATCTTCTCCAGGCAATTACCACCCTTTCCGCAATCTAATCTACAATCGTCAAACTGAAAGGACCCCCAAGGTAGTGTTGCCAAGTGGTTGGGATATAGATCGTTCTAACATTGCAGGAGAGATGAAATCTGAAGCTGAAGGATGGGGAAACAACTCTAGGAGTTGGGACTCACCACCTGACATGATTATGAGCCGCGTTGAGCACAACTCAGAGCTGATTCGCAACCTCACCTATGAGATTGAGGATTTAAAGGAACTTGTTAAGAAGCTTGTCGAGAAGAATCCATCACCATCACCACCGAAGGAGTAATTCACCATATCAGCATCCCCTTGGTTTGTTCCAAGTTTGGGGGAGTGCGTGGTATCACATCATCACTACCTTTATCTTTTACTATCAAATAGTGTCATATCATGAGTAGGAAGTTATCATATGGAATAGTTTTGCAATGTGGAAGTATCCCTCTTAGTTGGTTATCTATGTATCCGTTGGTGTGAGTTATCATAGAATATTAATGAGAAGTCTTTATCATTTACTTTCTGCACACCTTATTTTAGTTTGCACCTATCATATGATGTTCTTGACATTAGCATTGATATCACTTTGGGAGCATTAAGTAAATCTATTTGGTTTTGGTAAACTTAGCATTGGTCAATAGCAACAACACCATGATGTTTAAATAAAGGGAAATACATTTAGATATATTACTCTATGTTAATTAGTATTCTGAAGTTAAAATTGTTTGTGCTTATGAGAAAGATGCATGATTGTTTCTATCATATGTATATTTGTTTGTTTCTTCAACCTTTATGCTTCTGCTATCAAACCTTGCTAGCCAAAAACCCGTATTGAGAGGGAATGCTTCTCATACATCCAAAACCTTAGACAAAACCCATGCTATTTGTGTCCACCATAACTACCTACTATGTGGTATTTTGCGCCACCTCAAGTAAATACTTCATGTGCTACCTTTAAATAATCCAAACTATACTACCTCTATTTGTGTCAATGTTTTATAGCTCAGGAGGAAGTATGTGGTGTTTTATTCTCAATCTTGTTGGGGCGACTTTCACTAATGGACTAGTGGCACATCCGCTAATCCAATAATTTTGCAAAAAAGGCAATGAGGTTCCCAGCCTCAATTAATAACTTTCATTAATAATTCTCTTCTCATGTTTTGCTCCTGATTTATCAGGAAGCAACTTAATTTTGCAATAGACACTCCTCCATGGTATGTGAATGTTGGAAGGCACCCGAGGATTCGGTTAGCCATGGCTTGAGAAAGCCAAGGTTGGGGGGGAGTGTCATCCATAATAAAACTAAAATACATGTGTAAACAAAAGAGAAGGGGGATGATCTACCTTGCCGGTAGAGATGCCGTCCCTCATGGGAGCCGCTCTTTGAAGGTTCGTTTGGCAAGGGGGTTAGAGTGCCCGCTACCATTCATGGACAACAACAAACACCGCTCAAAAATCTTACTTTCTCTCTATATGATTCAAAACTTGAAAAGCTCTGGCACATGATTTAATCCCTGCTCCCCTCTCTGCGAAGGGCCCGTCTTTTACTTTTATGTTGAGTCAGAAAACTATTTCCCCTCTATCTCAAGCAAAGCAATTGAGTTGCTGTGAACCAACCATTTATGCTATGATTCAGTTTATCATGTCTTATTCTTTCTTGTTTAGTACAAATTTTATCTGAATGAATATGACTTTGAAAGTTATCAATGATTATGAGGAGATTGTTATGATTGAGAATGAAAGCCCTGCTATATAAATTCTAATATGAAAGCTTTGTTTAGAAGATAAGTACAATCCGTTAGTAGTTCTCTGACCAAGAACAAAGTTTGCCATAACCATTTATGATTTCCTATGCACCTTTACTTGTGATTTCTCTTTACTTATTTCAAGTTGAGTAATATGAAGAGAATGTTTACTAGAATGTCTTGTGTGAATCTATGATGCTTTTTGTCCGTATTTTATTTATCGACTCCTCACTCCATAAACATGTGGTCTTGGTTGTTCATTGAGCTCAGTTTCGCTTGGGACAAGCGAGGTCTAAGCTTGGGGGAGTTGATACGTCCATTTTGCATCACTATTTTATATCATAATTTGCCGTTATTCATTGATATATTTCATATTTAGAGATGATACTTATGTTATTTCATCTATTTTGCATGTTTCATGATCATTGGAGAATTATTCACCGGAGTCAGGATTCTGCTGGAAAAAGCACCGTCAGGACGCCATATTTCTGAAGATCAACAATTGACGGAAATTACACGTAAATTCCTATTTTTCCAGAAGACGAAGGGAGCCAAAAGGAGGAGCCGGGAGGAGCCACCATGGCCCCCCCATAGTCGGCGGCCCAGCCTAGTCGGGGCCGGGCCCAAGGGGAGGGGGCCCACGCCCCCTCTCCTGCCGCCTCTCCTTCGTGTACTTCTTCGTTCAAAACCTGCTGGCTGTGGGGGTACGGCCGCTAAGAGCCATACCGCTCCTCGCGGGGCGAGAACACCAAGAGAGAAAGAGCTCTCCTACGGCAAAGAACTGGGAAATTCTCCTCCGGGAGGAATCGACGCCTATCGGCCATCGAGCCGGGACATCATCTCCATCATCATCATCATCATCTCCACCATCTACACCGCCATCACCACCGCTGCACCTCGTCACCGCTGTAACGATTTGGGTTGGATCTTGATTGTTTGATAGGGGAAACTCTCCCGGTATTGATTTCTACTTGTTATTGATGCTATTGAGTGAAACCATTGAACCAAGGTTTATGTTCAGATTGTTATTCATCATCATATCACCTCTGATCATATTCCATATGATGTCTCGTGAGTAGTTCGTTTAGTTCTTGAGGACATGGGAAGTCTAAATGTTAGTAGTGAACTATGGTTGAGTAATATTCAATGTTATGATATTTAAGTTGTGGTGTCATTCTTCTAGTGGTATCGTGTGAACGTCGACTACACGATACTTCACCATTTATGGGCCTAGGGGGGTGCATCTTGTATCTGGCTGTTAATTGCGGTTGTTTGAGTGGACAAACCCGAGCCCTGCTATCGATGCAAGAGGGATCGCAGAATCTCGTAGTTTAAGGTCGTGGTTAGATTTATCTTAATTACTTTCTTGTAGTTGCTGATGCTTGCAAGGGGTATAATCACAAGCATGTATTAGTCCTAGGAAGGGCGGGGCATTAGCATAGGTTCACCCACAAAACACTTATCAAAACAATGAAGATTAATTAGCTGTAGCGAAAGCACCAGACTAAAATCCTGTCCTCAAGAACGTTTGGTCATTATATAAACAAACCTGCTTGTCCTTTGTGCTAAAAAGGATTGGGCCACTTTCTGCAATTATTTCTCTCGCATTCTTTACTTACTCGTACTTTATTCATCCGTTACATCAAAACCCCTTGAATACTTGTTCGGAGCATTTAAAGTGAATCCTTCATCGAAACCGCTTGTCAACACCTTCTGCTTCTCGTTGGGATCGATATTCTTACTTATCGAAGATACTACTATACACACCCTATACTTGTGGGTCATCAAACCACAACGGTGATACTAATGTTGTCAATTGAAAGAGTAAATTGAATCTTAACTATGGTGAGAGATGCATTAGACCCGCGAAGCCACTTATGCAATACAAGTTGCATGTCACGCGTGGAGCAAGTCTCATGAGACACGGTCATGTAGTTAGCCCGAGCCGTCACGTGCACCATCCCGCAAGATGCAAATTACACTAACCAAAAACAACAAGAGCATCCACGCCCACAAAACCATTGTGTTCTACTCGGGCAACAAATCTATGCATAGACACCATTCATACCACTAATGGTCATGATGGAAAACAAAAAATTCTACCGTGAACATGAACAAAAACCAAGATCCAATCTAGGAAGAAGCAAGATCTAATCTATCAAGATCGAAGCAACAAGATGTATGAGAGAAACCCCCGAAGATTCCAAAGCCTACGATTAGATCTCGTTGTTGATGTAGTCGATCGTCCACGCAATCCTGCGCACTTCCGTACTCTGGCCGTGCTGCGTACGTGTCGATGAAAACCCGTCCCTCCTCGTTCCGGGGCCGGGTAGCGGAGGTGTGGTAGATCCCTCGGAATCCAGGAAGGAAGACGACGGCGTGGTGGTGGTGGAGGAGAGGGACGGCAAGGCTTCGCTGTGTCGAGTGCGTGTAGTGGAGGAGAGAGGGGGGCGCCAGGGCTAGGGTTTCAAGGGTGTGCGCCCCCACTCCCTCCCCTCTTTATATAGGGGGAGGGTCGGTTTGGGTGGCCCCCCAACCCCCTAGATCCATCTAGGTCCCGGCTGTCAAGGAGGGGGGGAGCTTTCTCCCCAAGTTGATCCCCCTAGGGTTTTGGGGAAACCCTAAGGGGTGGCCGACTCTGCCTTGGAGGGCATGTGTGTGATGGCGCGTGATGCACACGTCCGTTGGAACCCTAAGAGGAGGCAGATGCGCACAGCAGCAAGTTTTCCCTCTGAAAGAAACCAAGGTTATCGAACTAGTAGGAGACGAAGGCCACGTGAAGGTTGTTGGTGGAGGAGGTAGTGCGGCGCAACACCAGGGATTCCCGCGCCAACGTGGAACCCGCACAACACAACCAAAGTACTTTCCCCAACTTAATGAGGTTGTCAATCTCACCGGCTTGCTGAAAACAAAGGATTAAACGATGGTGTGGAGAATGATGTTTGTTTGCGAAGAACAATAGAGAACAGAGATTGCAGTGAGATTGTGGCTTCGTATGTAAAAGAATGAATCGGGGTCCACAGTCACTAGTGGTGTCTCTTCAATAAGATAAATAGCATGTTGGTGAACAAATTACAGTCGGGAATGACAGAATAGAGATTCATACATATCATGATGACTACTATGAGATTTAATCGTGGCATTACGACAAAGAACATAGACCGCCATCCAAGATGCATCTATGCCTAAAAAGTCCACCTTCGTGTTAGCATCCGCACCCCTTCCAGTGTTGCAAACAATGTATTAAATTGCATTAAGTATGGTGGGCAATGTAATCAACACAAATATCCTTAGACAAAGCATCGATGTTTTATCCTAGTGGCAACAACACATCCACAACCGTAGAACTTTCTGTCACTGTCCGTATCAATGAGGGCATGAACCCACTATCGAGCATAAATACTCCCTCTGAGTCACAAGTATCAACTTGGCCGGAGCCTCTACTAGCAACGGAGAGCATGCAAGAACATAAACAACACATATACGATAGATCAATAATCAACTTGACATAGTATTCAATATCCATTTGATCCCACCAAACACAACATGTGGCATTACAAATAGATGATTCTGATCATGATAGGCAGCTCAACAAGATCTAAACATGATATCACAAGAGGAGAAGATAACCATCTAGGCTACCGCTATGGACCCATAGTCCAAGGATGAACTACTCATTTGTCATCCCAGGCGGGCACAGGATGTAGAGCCCTATGATGATCTCTCCGGCAGGGTGCCAGGCGATCTCCGAATCCCGAGATGGAATTGACGGCCATGCCGTCTCTGAACCTTTTCCGTATCGTGGGTTTCGCACTAGGGTTTTCGCGATCGAGAGAATATATAGGCATGGCGCATGGTAGGGTGCCCGAGGCCCACACCATATGGCGGCGTGGCCAGAGGTGGGGCCGCGCCGCCCTATGGGGTGGCCGTCAACCTCTGCCTCCTCTTCTAGACTCGAAGGCCTGCAAAATAAGACCGTGCTTTTTGTTTCGCCCAATTCCGAGAATATTTGTAAACTAACTTTTCTGAAACCAAAAGCAGAAAACAGCAACTGGCTCTTGGCATCTTGTTAATAGGTTAGGTCCGAAAATGCATAAAAACATCATAAAGTGTGAAATAAAACATGTAGGTATTGTCATAAAAACTAGCATGGAACATAAGAAATATAGATACGTTGAGACGTGATTAATGCCCCTGGCTCCATTAGGCTAGGTGCATCCCCGCCTGGCGTTAGGCCCATTAGGGTCGTGGGCCCACGGGTGGTCCCTGAACCTTTCCTAGAACCTTTCCTACCTTCTTCACCGAAAAACCTTTAACTTTTCCGAAACCCAGAAATCAACTTCCCTTATATGAATCTTATTCTCCGACCATTCCTAGACTCGGGATGTCCTGGATCCCATCCGAGACCCGAACAAACTTCGTCTGCATCTCTATTCGAATCTACTTGAGGACATCGAACCTTAAGCTGCAGCTCATCTACTTGCTCAGAACTATGCGACATGATCAAGACTCCTTCCCAATTAACAACCAATAAGGGACTGGAGACCCATAATGGATCCCACACATTCAGCGATAACTTTGATCGATCGAACCATTTACATACGATACCGATTCCCTTTTGTCACGCGATACTTTACTTGTACGAGGTTCGATCATCGGTATCTCCATACCAGTTCGACCTCGTTACCGACAAGTACTCTTTACTCATTCCGTGTATGTCATCTCTTGTGACCTAGTCACATGCTTGCAAGATAATTAGAGGATATTCCACCGAGAGGGACCTGAGTATATCTATCCGACATCTACGGACAAATCCCACTCTTTGGATCCATATGGCTCAACTCATACTTTCCGAATACTTAATCCCATCTTTATAACCACCCATTTACGCAATGGCGTTTGATGTAATTAAAGTACCCTTCCAGTGTAAGTGATTTACATGATCTCATGGTCGTAAGGACTAACTATGTATCAAAAGCTTATAGCAAGTTGAACTTAATGACTTGATCTCATACGCTTATTTGGGTGTATGTCCATTATATCATTCACTCCAATGACATAACCTTGTTATTAACAAATATCCAATGTTCATGATCATCAAACCATGATCATCTATTAATCAATAAGCTAGTTATAAGAGGCTTACTAGGGACTCCTTATTGTTTACATAACACACATGTATCAATGTTTTGGTTAATACAATTATAACATGGGATGTAAACATTTATCATGAACACTAAGAAATAACAATAACTACCATGGTTGCCTCTTGCACATTCTGTATATGGCTGTTAGTCCCATTGCCGCCCTATGTTGGTAGCACTCATCACCGTCAGGAAGTGCATCGACGCCTCCGCTAGTAGGCACCCCGTGACAACCACTAGTAGCATCCCGAATTGGGCTAGGCAACACCATCAGCCGACCTCCGCAGCACCAACGCCTCCCAGCGCACCACCTGCAACATTTGCAGCTTTCCTACAACTACTTGAGTGGGGCTATCTTCTCATACCAGACACAGGCGCGTCTCGTGTCGGTTGTAGTGCTGGGCGCATGAGCAAGAACACTGACCATGGGCCACCGAGAGCAAGGCGGCTGTGGGGGCCGCAGAGGAGCATCAGTGTCCGGGGGCGATGGAGGAGCAACACTCAGTCGTGCGAGGAGCAAAGACGGCCATGGGCGAGGAGTCATGGAGCCGAGGCGTGGTGGCGACGCATCATAGTAGGTTAGGATCGGAGCGTGGGGCACGCCGCGTAGGAGTGGCAACACAAATCAAGGCGAGTGGATGGGAGACGACAAGGAGAGGCGGTAGAAGTGGCGGCGGCGATTTTCCTCCACAAGTGACTGGAAAAGGACAATGGGAGAGAATGAAAGGAATATAAATGGGAAGATAAGGCAACTCACATGCTCACATGTGGGTCCTACCTAACACGTGTCGTCACTCAGAGGCTGAGGATGCCAATGGTGTGATTCTACGATGTATCTAATCATTTTCCTTATTTTTACGCTCTTCGTTATAAAAATACATATCAAGGGATAATATATCTTGTTTTTTTCTTTTCGAGACCTGAATTGAGTACACTACTAGGAAAAAAGGTATCACAAGCAATCCAAAAAGTTATCACGGTGGCACCCGCGCTCGCCTATGAAACACGCTCGTAATGGTTATCGCCAACGCACGACCGTTCAAGGTAACATGATTTATCACCTGGGCACTAGTCATGCGCCGACAATATTTTTTATCAGATTTAAAAGGACGAGATCTAGATCGAGATTTGGTCATTATCAGAACGTATGACCCACAAGTGTATGGGGTGTATCGAGTACTTTCGATAACAGAGCAAACCCAATGAGGAGCGGGTATAAAAGTTGACGAAAGCGCTTGATCGAGATTCATTGTAAACACTAGCAAACATGTTTACAGGGTATTTGGCATTGAGAGCAAATAGCACGAGTAACAAATGTATTACACTATGTAAAGGAAAGGGCTCCAATCTTTTTTAGAGCAAATGATGTTTCTGCTTGTTTTAATATGATGGTAGTCAAACGTTCTCGAGGACACACGGAATTTTAGTCTAGTGCTTCGCTTCACATAGCTGAATAATCTTCAATGGTTTGGTAAGTGTGAATCTATGCTAATGCACTACCCCATACTTGGACTAATACATACTTGTGATTATACCTCTTGCAAGCATCCACAACTACAAGAAAGTAATAAAGATAAATCTAACCACACTTTAAACTTTGAGATCCTACACTCCCTCGTGCACCGGTTTCCTAACGGGTTTGGGTTTGCCGCTTCCCGCAACCCCTCAATTAGTAGCCAAATACACGATGCATCCCCCTAGGCCCATAAAGGTGAAGTATCATGTAGCCGACGTTCACATGACCCCACTAGAAGAATAGCACCACAAGTTAAATATCAAACTGCATATTACTCAACATAGTTCCACTACTAACAACATGACTTCTCCCATGTCCTCAAGAACTAAACAACCACTCACGAGACATCATATGGATCATAATCATAGGTGATATAATGATGAATAAAAAATCTGGACATAAACCTTAATTCAATGATTTAGCTTGGCGCAGCATCATCTACAAGGAGTAATCAACGGAAAGTTTCCCCATGAATAGACAAGTATCAAACTCATGATGTTACAAATGGGACTACAAGGTGAGATGGTGATGATGGTACCTGTAAGGAGATGATGTAGTGATGATGATCCCGGCGAAGTCCAGCCTCAATGGCTGTGACGATGGCAACGATCCCCCCCCCGGAGGAATTTCAGCACCGCTCACGTGAGAGCTTCTTCTTTCTCTCTGTTTTCCGCCTCCCGTAGCAATGGCTTAATATTTCTCCTGTCGTCCCCCGATCTTAGGTTTCGAGGGATTGAAACATTAGGGGCATTGTCGGGCGGGCCAAGGCTGCTGTATCCATGCCTAGGTGCGCCGTTGGAGAGGCTGGCCCCCCTCAAGGCCCATCTCAGCCTCCCTAGCTTTCTCCGTCATCCTGGAAAATAGGATTTTCTCAGATCTTTGCCGGGAATTTTTGGTCCTTGTAAATATGGTGCCTTGATGGTCCTTTTCCCGTGCATTCTCGACTCCGACACTTAATTCTCCAATAATCATCAAACATGCAAAAATAGATGAAATAACAAGGATCATCTCTAAATATGAAATATATAAATGAATAAAGAATTATGATATATAATAGGGATGCAAATTGGATAAAACAAGGAACCGTGGGGACCGGGCCGTGAGATTAGCATCGATGAGGTGGCCACTGGAGAAAGGTTCGCCAGAGGAAATGGTTGTCGTCATATAGTGGTCGCCGGTCGCTCGGAGAGGAGGCTGCCATCGCTTTGAGAGGAGGCTGCCGCCACCGCCGGGGAGGTGGTGGTGGTCGCTTGAGTAATAAGCTGAGTTTAGGGTCACTTATGTAGGCGAAGATGAGGCACCCAAGTGAAAAGTCAAGAAAGAGGATGGGGGGAGATGAGAGGAGAAGACAGATAAGGTCGGAAAATGGAGGACTAAGATGAGGATAAAGTGAGAGAGAGAGAAGGCACAGGTTAGTTTATATAGGACTATTACTTCCAGCCACACCACCTCTTGGTAATACCACAAGATGTGCAAATTGTTTTTTTATTTTTTCAAACCTTCAAAATTTTTATTTTCCGCTTTTCATTTTTAGGATTCTGTAAAAAGTCGTAAACAGTCGTACTTGTGCTGAAACCGATGTAACTTTTTCGGGTAGATATATTTTCATGTAAAAAGTTTTGGTTTGAGATCATAAGGCAACTCTAGAACCATTTTATTCAAAGATGGTGCCATTTGACATAATTTATCAAAATTCATGTTTGTTAATTTTTCTAACAACTAGAAAAGATGACACATATCCATCTCAAAGGATTTTATTGTTCAAATTTTCATTGTTTTCTTTCTATTTTTGGTAAAATCAAAAGGTGATAAGTGGTTATTTGAATCCAACTGAACTTCTGGCCTCCTTCCGTCATTCAAGTGCTTTTATGCAAGATGTTATCCATCCTATTAACCTGTTGATCATGATGTCACACTTATTTGTTGTTTTAATTCCCAAATAATTCTTTTTTTAATATACAAAAGTAATGATGTAATAATAATCTTAAATAAATAAATAAAAATATTTTGGATTTTTTTATCAAACCTAAAACCTAAAATTTTTATATTTCCCTGTGGTAGCTTGACAATTCAAATTTTTTCATGCTTTTCGGTGCAGATACATCTGCATATATATTTAACGGTTTTTTTGAGTTCGTATGCAACCAGAAATCCCGTTTTACCGAAAAATACAAAGGTTTTCTGCAGAAAAAGTCAAATTCATGTTTGTTATTTTTCATAATACCTAGATCACCTAAACTAATGACATGTAAAAGATTTTTAATTTTGAATATTCTACCATTTTCTTTGTATTTTATAAAGCCAAAAGCGATGCATGGAGTGATAAAAAATCAAAAAAACCTTGTCCGATTTGGTGTTACAAATTAGACTAGTAGACTCCTTTAGTCCCGATTTGTAACATCAACTGGGACCAATGGTTTTCAGACCAGATGGCAGATCATTGCAACCCCTTTATCCCCGGTTGGTGTTACAAATCGGAATTAAACCGTGCGGGAGTGCCCCATGTTCGAACTGACTAATGTCCCGGATCCAAACACGACCAAGACTAATGCTCCTGGCAGCTCTTAGCGAAATGCTCATTTTCTACTAGTGTAAATACACTAACAACCTCCTCAAACTATAAGCTGTCCCTATATTAATATAGCAACCACATGCATAGTGGGGTCTCAGCACACATTACCTAAATGAAAGAACGAGAAAAGAAACTAATGTCAACAAAGTCGATCGGGACTAAAGCTAATGATTCGCAACCATTTGCCCTCCGAGAATTCCCGCCACACTCTTAGCTCCTGAAGCGCGCATACCAAGCAACACCGTTAAAAAGCGATGCAATGATGACGACGCTGTCGCTCAGCTTAATCCTAGGTTTCCACCCCAGACGCGAGGTGTGCTTATTGTGGCACCCCCTGCCTTTAAGAAGTACATGCCCGTCACCGCATCGGGGTGCCGACCATCCAACAGGATTTCTCCTCACCCCATATGCTCATCATGCCCTCCAACCTCGCCACCCACCAACTCCGCCTATCACGCGCCTAGCAATCATCACCGCCATCTCACCGTGGCGCAAGTAACTAAGATCGACAGAACGGAAGAGGAACCATGATCGAGGGAACGATGACCAGCCACGTGGAGGGCACAACCTCCACCGCCACCCGGCGTAACCGACTCACGCAACAGAGGAGCAAGTACAACCCCTTCGGCTCCGCCGAGCCCGCCGGGCTCGCGAAGCTCCCATGGCCATGTCGAGCAAGCGCATCCGCTGCCCAGGCCCAACCAGCTCTAGATCGCCTGGAGACAAAGACACCCGGCCACTCCATCGAATCAGGTCGGAGACATCACATGAAAGCCCAGACCTAGCCCGCCCAGAGCCCAAACTAGGCCTGTGATTGGGCCCCGGAGAGCATCGCAAGCACCGTGTTGCCCTCACCACCAAGCGGCCGTGATGCCACCACTCGCCACCGGAATCTTGTCCACTCGGGAGCGTCACCGGCTTCTGTGAGATCCCCTTCGCGCCTCCCCGCCAAAGGAGCACGCACGAGCAAGGCTGCCGCCGCCGGCACCGCGTAAAGGGCTTTGCTCCTCGCGTGCCTACCTCTACAATGGTAGTGGAGGAGGAGGGGGTCAGGGCTAGGGCCTTGGCTGTCCCCCGACACACGCCCGGCGGACGCAGATGAACGTTTGTGCTAGCCTCAACTAAATGCACCAACACTACCATAATACTGATCAATCTCTGTTCAGCCCGACCATTAACCAGGACGGGTGGCGTATCAGATTAAATCTGACGAGAACGAACCCAGCGCATGATAGAAATAAAACGCGCCGTTATCCACATCATCGCATAGCGCCCATGGAAAAATACGCTTATTCCAACGCTTACGGGAAGACACTCAAAGACATCTATGTGTTCTATCGCTACGCTATTTCTACACATATAAATAAGGCTATTCACAGAATAAGACGCTTATAAAGACGCTAATAACAAACATTTTTGCATCTTTTCATATTCTCATATAGCCATGCTATTTTTTTCCTTTGCATAGCACATGTAGCTCGATGGGGAGCCTGCGGCGGTCGCCCAACATCATGTGCCTGTCCACGTCCTGAACTCGTGGGGATGCAAATGCCTTCTCGATGATGTCTGCGGTCGTGAGGCAATGCACCGTGGCCTGCCGCCGAGCCGCATGCACGCCACCTCGTGCGCTTTTTTCTGCAGGTGTTCTTGTGGTTCGTTTCCGTTCAGGAAACCAGCTGGATGCCGCACCTGCCCTTCTGAGCTGAGCGAGTGCGGAGGCTGAGAGTCTCGGCCAACCAGTTGCTTTGCCTGTTCCGTCGCCGCTGGCAGAAAGAAAATGGAATTGTGTTGGTATTTGGCTGTCTGGCATATACGAGGATAATTGATAATGTTATAAATAACAAGCAATAACAAATAGAAAAGAAATATTTTTTTACAGCGGATGACATAATATTTTAACGTGGAAAACGCCTTCTAACATGTGGCTAAAAACCATTTAACACATCCATCAAAACTTCACTATATCAAAAATGTTTACAAACGCCACAGTAGTTTAATCTATAACGTGATAAAACCCAACACCGCTACAAGATGTATATATACATTTGTGATGGCGATCCGCTCGCCCAAGCTCGCTTGACACGTGGCCTCGCCTCCGCTTACGTAAGCTAACTCATTTTATACAAATTCTGATCAAGGACAAATTCGAGCTGCGTAAAAGAGACAATATATTCATATAAAAACAAGATATTGCTGAAATATTTGGCCCGATATTTGAGGCCTATGATGAGTTTAGACTTTTAAAATCAAAGCTCAAATGTGGCAGCTCACATAAAGGCAATTCATACTGGTGGGTAGCTCAAAAGTGGCAATTGCGGGATGTAGTTTAGTCGTACATTAAGAATTGTAAAGTTAGCAAGACCTTCTTATAAGAGTGTTCCACCACTTGAAACGGGAATGAGGAGAGTGAGCGGTACAAGTTTGTTCCTCCTCCTCTGCATTCCGCATGACGTCGTTTGTATCTTAATTGAGCCTCGAGGTTGTTGCACCGACCTGAACGTGCGCCGTTAACTTGGCCGGACGCGCTGATAGGATTTCTTCCAAGCCGCTCTATATAAAGTCTTTGCACTGCCGATAACAGCAGCACACACACAACCGAGTTAGATTTTTCCACATCTCTACTTGTAGCACCATCATAGTCCGCCTCATCTCAAGCGCCGGCGAAAGAGCAGGTCACTGGAATCAATCACTCTTGTGATCCTCTACAGGAGAGAGAGAACTAGATTTTTCGAAAGCCTTGGCACGAATGCTCGCGGTCTTCATCACGGCGTGTACTTGGCTGTGGCTTCTGGTTGTGCCTTCTTCGCCAACTCTGTCGTTGCTGCTGCAACAACGGCTCTTCCACCCAAAGGATCAGCATGTGCGTAATCTCATGTTTGCCCGTTCAACATGTTCTGCGAGTACATGTTGAGATGCTACCTGTTCCTGTTCACCATATTGTCCATTGGGTCTAGTATATTCAAGCTACATGTGGTAGCAGTTGTTTATGTCATGCTTTTTATTTTCTAAAATGATCAAAAAAGTATTGCCTAATTATCCAAACATATACATCCGGACTCTTAATCGACACAAGATATGAAGACAGTTCAGATATCGAGGATGTACGCCAGCACTACTGCTGTAGACACCTAGACATCAACATAGGGTTTTTCAAAATGAAGCCTCTGGAAAGGTAAGCTGCACCGGTCACGGGGCACCGTTGTATATTCATATTGGTATGTGTATTTGTCTTAATGTTAATTATAATTTATTACAGGAAAACACCATATTTTCTACATCATTTGTTGCCACAAGGATCATAATCACCACAACATAACCGCACACCCACCCAAATCAGCCTGTGGGAAATGCTAGATCCGGTTTGATCAGACGTCGTGGCGCCATACCATCGCTCGATCTCCTCCTTGGGGGCAATGTGGGAGTTGGACATGGCTTGTGGACCGTGCGATGGTGGTGTTCGAAGAGGCGGGAGTGGCGCATATCGACCGCGTTTATTGGAATGGGAGGGCCCCTGGGCAGGTGACGTCATGAGGTCTTGATGGTGGATGCATCTGGATGGACGATCGCAGGGAAACGTCAATATTCGGCCGTGGAGGCGCTGGATATTTAGGCTCGGCATGATTTTGCAATCTTTTGCCCCGAAGATGTCTCATGTCTTGCTAAACTGGATGACCTCAGAGTGTATGCATGAGGTGTGCTGTGGTCTCTGGCTGACCTGACGTAGCCTGTCGCTTATAGGGGTCATCGTAGGGTCACTTTTTATTGCGTACATAATCGCTATTACCACAGACAATCATGATTAATTAAAACATTAATTGTGCTTCTTAGTCATGGCCATATTTAACCACTTCACTAAAGGTCCTAGTCTATAAGGCTAGCGTATGCTATATGACCTTTAGTCGCGGGTTGCTCAACCGCGACTAAAGGCTATTTCGTTAATTTATTTTAATTTATTTGGGTTTCTAATTGTTTTTCACTCCGTTTTTTTCTATTTTTTTTCAGAATTTCTATTATTTCAGTTATTCATAGTTTAGTCTCTAACTACACTTATCTCTAATCAAATTACTTAATGCCAATAAACTTCCCGCCTGCACACCATCCTCCCACAACTCCACCTCTAGCACGCCTTTTAACTTCAAGTCCACTCCATTCCACATCCAAGTGTTACGCGCGCATTTATGTGATACCAAGATCACATCAATCATATTAAATAATGCTTCATTGACGCCATATTTTATCATTGGAATTTCAAATAATTTTTTTAATAAACAAAAATAATGATGTAATAATAATCGTGAATAAATAAATAAACATTAATTTTTTTTTTTTTTTTTTTTTTTAATTTTTATTATTTTTTTTGCCAAACCTAAAATTTGAAAATCTAAAAATTGGGTAAAAAGTAATAGTAATCTTTATGCTGGATGCAATTATTAATTTTATTTTTTTGAAAAATTTAAAAATATAAAATCCATAATTTATAAAAACTAAAATCTTCCCGCTTTCATATTTTCATTTGAATTTTGAGAATCTAAAATTTGGCTAACCGGGTAAATCCTGGTGATCGGGATGTAACTTTTTTTCCTGTGATTTTTTTGATATATTATACGTTTTTTCCGACGTCGTATGCAAAAGTTATTGCGGTTTTACCATTTTAAACTTTTTTTGCAAAAAAGTGAAAATTGAATTTCTTAATTCCTCCAATAGTAGGTTGCACAACATGCTGTGAATCTGAAAACAAATATTTTTTTGAATTCTCATCATTTTCTTTTGTATTTACAAACTAAAAAGCATGTATCCACTATGGGGTGTAGAAAGTGTGGGAGTAGTGGAACCCCTGAAACTCAAAGATATTAACCGGCGTACTGGGGCAAATTCTTTAGTCGCGGCTAGCCTCAAATTACGATCAAAGGTTTTTCCCGCCCGCCGCATCCCCTCCATGCCCCTTAGTCCCTATTAGGCAGAACCGACTAAAGGGGCACCCTTTCGTCGTTGCTTGGAGCATTAGTCGCGTGGTCGCCTCCCGAATGACAGACGAAAGCCCTTAGTCGCGGTTCGAATAATTCCGGACTAATGTAATGGACGGCCCTTTTTCTACTAGTGGGTGATCCGTGATACCCGATACTAGCTAGTGGGGGGCGTTGTTTGTGCTATAGGGCATAGGCCTCGATGGCATGGTTTCCATTGCCTGCCCGTAGGTACATGGGTGCTCTCGGTTGTTTGATTTATGTTCTCGTCGAAATTTTGTTATGTAAAATAGAAATAAAGGCTGTATGCATTCATGTGCAAGAGGCTCTTAACCTCTTTTTTCAAAAAAAAAAAAAAAAAATGTAGTTAGATCACCAAATACAAATCCAAGTGAATATTATAATAACTTACAAATAAATAATTAAGACTAGTAATAAATTAAGAAAATTCCTATATGAGATTCTTCGAAACTTAAGAAAAGTTACGTATGTTTTCACAAAACTCATATACTCAAGAAAAAATAGTAATAACCAAGAAAAATCCTACATATGTGAATATAAAATTTTTCAAAATTTCTTTTCGTTTCTCTCCCCAAGTAGCACAATCTACCAACCTAAAATTCACATATCAAAATAACTTGTGTACCACGTTCTTCAAATCTTTGGCACACGGAAAATCTCTAAACGAATGGTGGTGTAGGTGTCATGGCAGTCTTTGCTTCGTGTAGTTCAGGCTCGGATTACGGGCGCGTTCTCATGTTGTGCTGCTTATATATTCGACTGGCTGTACAAAAATTGGCACGAAAGTTTGCTTAGGATTTTCCTGCCACAATGCACCTATGTTAGCATCTTGAGTCTGCTTGGGATATAAAACCTCAGGACATCTCGTTTGAAAACCAGCTTGTGTCCCCGCCCCTGGGCGGCAAACATTCTAGCTGCCTTGAGCATGTCTAACAGACCCTTAAAAGGCCCAACCCGTAAAAATAAACGCCGATACCGGGTAGAGGCGTGCAGGTTTCACCCGACCGTTCTAGCAGACCCCGTAAAAACGGCCCCCGCATCGATTTTTGCTGTTTTCGATTACGGGGCGGGTCTTCGCCCCTTACTTGTGCGGGGTGGGAGGGGGGAACACAGGCCAACCTCACCCGTGGCGGGCTAAAATTTGTGCGATAGCAACCGGCCTCGGCGCATGACCTCGCCGCGAATCCGGCCAAATTCTGCCGTAGTCGCGGGTCGAGGGAAGCAAGACGGCTGGAGAACGGCGGCCCCGAGATCAGCAAACACAGCCAGGCAAGACGCGGGGCCCAGCGGCAAGGCTAGGCGTGGCCATGGCGGCCTGAGCTTCGAGCGGCGCGATCGCGTAGGGGTGGCCGGAGTGCGCGGCGATCAGGCTACGTTGGGCGCCGTGCTCACGCTGGGGTTGGGACGGGCAGCTCTTAAGCAGCTGGTGCGCTGGGCACGGTGGTCGTGGTTTCCGCCGCACAAGTGGGGCGTGTCGCGCATGTACAGGGGTCAAGGTGGGTCGAGCTAGATGGCGAAGAAGGAGAGAGGAACAAGAGGAAAAAAATCTAATTGGCATATTTTGGATATATTCTTTTACATACGCCCATGAATTGTCTGTAGCTTTTCTCACGCATAATAATACGCGCCTCTACTAATATTTAAGCAACAAAATATACGTCATAGGATATGCTCTAGGCACCTACGTTGCCGTAATTAGCAGGCACTGTCACAATCATAGTTCGACTAGTGCAGGTGTAAAAGACAATCCATGCGTAGAAGCAGTTGCCGCAGAGCTGAACTACAGGTGTTGCTGCAGCCGACGCTGTATCATCAGTCTCTTGCTCCGGCGTTTTAGCATATGCCTCTCTGATCTGCGTGTTTATAAAGTTTCGAGGTGACAGTGTTCTTGCAACCAAGGCGCGACCAGCACCGTACCCTTAATCGAAGCGCTATTAATTTAGCTACCTTTCTTGCTCCGCCGGACAATGGGGAAGAAGAAGAAGAAGAAGTTGAGAAGACGCAGAGCGCGGCGTGCAGCAGCACAAGGCGAAGCTGTACATCATTGTGGCCTGCATCGCCCTCCTTGTCTGTGCCCGGCGCCTGCGGCCAACAGAAAAGCGTAGGTACCAAGCTACCAGCATTTCAGTGCACACGCATCAGCTAGATTGCTAGAACATGACCATCCATATACGCAGAAACAGATACAGCAGGTAAATAGACTGTAGTGCAATATGTAGTCTGTATATTCGACAAGTTCCAGCATAAATATAATCAACCGTATAAGCATAACCGTTTTGATTTGCTTTATGATCCATCCCTAAGTACATGCTCGAACGCGATCGTCTGCATATTTGTTAATTTTGAGCGTCTCATCCAACTACAGACTCGAATTACATGATTGTGGAGGTAACAAGAAACAGACAAAGAAGTATGATTGGCAAGGGATAGGGGTATATATCAACTCTTCTATATATCTATAGCTTCAGCATGCCGAGAAAGAGCAAATATAGCAGCTCTCGATCCCCACTTCCTTAGGCATCAGTGAATACCAGAGTATAACGAGAACGAGAAGAGAAGACTATTCTAAATAACATAAATTATAAAACGTATGTCACACATACGGCCTGGAATGCAGTGCATCTGATGAAGAGCGTGTAGTGTTCTGTGTGGGTCTTCCTCTAGAAAGAGCTTGTAGTGTGGTTTGGAGCTAGCTGGAAGTCTGGAACTGACTCACTATTTGTAAGGATTACTGAGTTTAAATAAAGGCTACAAGCAAATGAATGAAGCCATTGTAAGATTACTCCGTTTGCTGAGAGGTACTGAGGAATCAGCCAATATTCTTGCTCGACCTGACGAAGAAGGGGCCGCATTGCTAAAATGTGGTAGGGAGAAAAAGCAGACAGCCTGGGCTGGCTGGCTCTTGTTGGCTGGGCTGGATCCCACATCTGGTCTAATTACATGGGCTTCCTACTCACAGTATGAATCCAGTTCTCTTTTTTCAATGCTGTCATCAACCTTGCGAAATCACTACAAAAACCTTTTCCGTACACATTGCTCAATGACTGCCTGTGGGGCTAGATTTTTTCTTAGAAAGTTGGTGTTCTCTCTGCTTCTTCTTTTTTTCCCCCCTCATCTCTCTCCCCAATTGTCTCTTCCCCTCCTCTCCGCGTTTGCACCACCATTGCAACCTGCTAGCATGTGCGTGCTTGATCTACAGGGAGGGGAGCGGGGCTCTCAGAGTTAGAATAAGTGGCCATGAGGTTTCAAAGCACTATCGTCGCTTTCGCAGTAACATCTAAGGGCATCACATACATGTTATTGCCTCAAATTTTCATCGCTAAATAAAGGATAGTCCCTCATCATTGTATCAACCCTAGTATGGATCCAAATTAGGTTCTCACTTAAGCCCTCGTGACAGTACATGAAAACCCGAAATACAACTACGTGAATCCCAAATACACCCAAAATAAAGTTGCATGGTTCTGGGGTACACGGAAAAAGTTTCACTCTAAACGATTAACATGAGATCTAGTTCGAAGATGACGTGAGGATCTCACAAATGAAAACGGGTCCCAACAACTAACGGTTCTCAAGATATTAATTTAAAAAAAAGATCTCAAAACCAAAAACCGAGACAACTAGCTCATGTGTCCTTTCCTCTCTCGTCCCTTATCCCTACTTTGCTTTTTAGATATTATTTAGATCCATTAATAAGATCAAACTATGCTAGATCATTGTAATACCAGTTTTTTCTTTGTATAGGCTCGGTTTACTGTTGTTTGAGTTTTGAGCAAGTCTGATTTTTGTTTTTGTTTAGGCTCATTTTACCGTTGTTTGAGTTCATTAAAGTCATTAGAGTTGGCCATACAAAATTGACCACTTTAAGTAGTTAAAGATGAACCACAAACTTATACGATCCGTGATGATAGCTTCAAGCTTCAACCAACACATATGCAACGGATATAACATCTAACTCATAATCTCTCTTAGAGACAATAGACCAATGCAAAGAGGTTTGACCACTATGGTGAACCTCAGCTGCTGAGAGTAGCTTTGATTTCATCTTATATTAGAACAACCGTTATAGGAATTTTGAATACCCACATTTTTCGGCCAAATCTCTTTTTTTCTCGATTTCCCTGAAAAATGTTTGATTTCGCAAGATTTTGTCAAAATTACGATCGCATTTTTTTTCACTGCAAGTATGTCCTTGGATACAAAGGCATCGACGTTCACGTGAGGTGAGCTCGGCTTATAGGTGTTTTGCTTCCAGCTCACACATCCGGGTGAAGAGACTTACCCTGACAGAAAGTTTGTTAGAGGATTCTTGCCTGCCACAAAGCAAAACCTTTGTGAACGTCCTCTTCAACCGGTTCCCGTCCTGCCCGGGTGGCAAATGTGCCAGCGGCTTCGCAGGGCACGCCACACCACATAATGAGCATGCACTATTTACCTATGCGGTCCCGATCGCTCATTTGCATGGTTGATGCTAAAGCATCGACGACTTACCCGTACAAAGCAACTGCATGCTTTAGTGCTGCTGCTGACTGCCCACAACAGTCCCTCTGATCCTCGTGTGTTATAGTTTCCGGGCGATGAGTGTTCTCTCGTACCCTTACGAGTAAGAGCCGATCGAAGCGCTAGTTACCTTAGCTGTTCCTTGCTGGACAATGGGGAAGAAGAAGAAGAAGAAGAAGCTCGAGAAGATGCGGAGCGTGGGGCAGCAGCAGAAGGCGAAGCTGTACATCATTGTGGCCTGCATCGCCCTCCTAGTCTGCGGCTCCGGTTGCGGCCAACAGAAAAGCGCAGGTACTCGCCAGCATTGCCGTGCACACGTACCGGCTAGGCATAGAACATGAGCATATGTAGAGATAGACAGACCCTACATCAGAACTAGTAAAGAGACCGTGCATGGGGCAAAATCTAAAATCTAATCCGTATTTTCAACTAGTTCCAGCATAATTAGTCAACCGCATAAGCACGACCGTTTTGGGATGCCTTGGTGATCCGCCCTAAGTACACACGCACGAACGCGATCATATGCACAATAGTTAACTTTTGAACGTACCAACTACAAAAGACTCGATTTACATGATTGCAGGTCGTCAGGATCGTGATGAGACTAAGAAATAGGATTGGCATATGGATAGGCAATATATCGTAGTCCCCTTCTATTCATAGCTTCAGAATCACGCGAGAAGGAGCAATATAGCAGCTGTCCTTACTTCCTTAGCACGCGGCATTTCGTCAGAGTATAAGGAGAACGAGAAAACAAGTCGACGGTTCAAATATAGAACTTAATTGATAGAAACGCATGTCAAGCATACGCATATGAGGCCTTAATGGTATGCATCTGATGAATGGCTTGTAGTGTGCCCGTGTGGGTCTTCCTCTAAAAAGAGCTTGTAGTGTGATTGAGCTAGTTGAACAGAGAATGCGTACAAGGAGTGTAAGCACATCTACTCCGGTGCTCCTCCCCTCAAAAAAATCTAAGAGCGCCAAACACAAGAATCTACAAGATCTTTCATACTTCGTCAGAATGCAGATCGTGAATTTTATCAGAAAATAATCGTCCAGATAACTTCGACGCTCAAGCACAAGGCTGCACTTTTTTAATGTATCTAAGGTTTTTAAAAAGACATGCACGACCGTGGCTGTACTTGAAGCGATGAGATCAGTAATCATTATATTTTTTTTCTTCTTACGCTGACATACACATATCAGATCAAACTTATACATGCATTTATACATTTCATCAACTCAACACTGAAAAAATTCTAACTATAACCCTTCAACTTCATTTAGGGGAGCACCAGAGCTTCTCGAATGTAAAGAGGATATATCCCCCTCTCTTCTAGCCAATCACTATATTAATAAAGGATTATTGAGGTTAACAAAGATCTATAGCAAGTGAACGGGCTTTTCATTGTAAGATTATTACTCCGTAGCTGAGACGACCAGAAATCAGTCAATATTTGCACGATCTGAAGGGAAGAAGAAATTGCCGCATCGGATAAAAGGGGGTTGAGCTCCCATTAAGTTAAACATGTCTCCGCATATCCTGGCCTACGTTTTGGGCCCGGCCCAATTATATGTTTCATTGTGCTTTTCCAGCGCAGAAACTGTTCCCACAGCCATGTTTCATTTCACTGGGCTGGATTAATAAATGCACGCACGCACTAGCGTTATCACACTAGTGTGGTGATTTTGATTAGCTAAAAAACTGGGATGATTCCTCGCAAGGCCGTCGCTTTTAAATATTAATTAACAATAAACACTAAACAGTTGTAGCAAAAATAGATGTACGCTGCAATTACAGAGTCCCTCTTCGGCATCTAGTTCATGCTGACAATAGAATATTGAAACTTTGTCCCTATCTTTTTGTAAAATAAAAATAAATATGTATATTGACGGTATTCAACCAAACAGCTAATGCTATCTTTACAATACAAAATTAGGGTCCTTAGATATATGAAAATGATAAATAATAATCTATATCTGAGCTTTGAAATATTATCTAATTTTTCCTGATAACTGTTTAATGCACATTTTGTCTCAGGTAAACATGAAATTTAGTTCCATTTGTTTACGGGCAAGGTACATTACACCACAAAAAATTGACCATGCAAAAGCAAATCATTTTTCATTCTCTTTTGGACCAGCTACGTGAGGTGCATTCTTAACAACCTGAATTCTCCATCACCTCCGTAGCTCATAAATATATATACTTCCTCGAGATGCATCATGTTCAGAATGACAATTTCCATGTTTTACAATCTCCATCTCCCATTATAGGTTAAATGGTTCCCGCGCCTTGCCCATCTACAGGAGATGCAATTCTAGAACCGCAAATGAACATCCCCGCAAGATGTGTATATCTATTCCGCGACGGTTGACATGATCTTGACATAAGGCATATAAATATACTATGCAGTACAGTACAATAGAGCAGAATTTGTAGTACTTATCAAGAAGGAAGGCCAAAATTCCCTGTGGTTGGACACCTCATCTCTCGAAATTTCCAACGATAACTCAAACCGCAGGAAAATGAGATGCCCCATAACCATTTTGCACTCTTTCATTCCGCTTCAAAAGAGCATGTCATCTATTCATAAGTCAACCAATTTGACCCACAAAACAGACATCCCACTAGAACCCGGGGACAATTAAATAGATTATTGGTAGGCTAGAACCGAAATGGAGAGATGAGCAAGAGATGACAAACTTTCAATCAATTAATTTGTATGGGCATTAAACCGTGGGAAGAAGACCAGGAATGAAGCTCTAGAAATTGGCTAGCTGGTTTCTATTAACCAAAGAGTAGACAGACCATGGAACCGTAAGAACCGATGGATTAATAAACAGTAGTCATAGGGAGAAAGCTCTTCATTATCCGGCCTCATGGCAATGGAGAACCCCACGTCTCTACACAATTTTATGAAGATATGTTCTTGCTCGTTGCCCCCAAATAAGAAAAGGCGAGCATTACCCAGCAGATGTCAGATCACTAAAATAAAGGAAAATTAGGAAGGTTAGATCAACCACTTCGTTGCACTTGTACCTTCGGATATTTAATATCCCAAGATCCGACTGCGTGCAACGACGAACCAGAGGATGAACCGATGATTCGTCTGGTCTTGTGCGTGACCATTCGGTCCAAATCGAGACATCAACAAAGCACACACCCGATCGTGGAAGCACCGGGAAGGTCAACCAGGCAAGAGCCTGTCCGCTGCGAAGCACTATTGGTAGCATTGAGCCATGAGATGGTGGACTTATGGGAACATGATGTGAGAGGGATATTAAAATGAAAGGGAAGTGGAGCAAGAATTGCAAGAGGAAGATGAAGGTATCGTACCACACAAGATTTGAAGAATCTCTCTGTGAAAATAAATTGGTATAGGTCTATGAGTATATTAGCTAGTCTCAGTTAGAAAGAATAAGAGGGTGGAAAAACATGATGACGTGGGAAGATGTGATTGGTCAAAGATGCACAGAATATTGAAACCCTGCCCCTATTCTCAGAAAATAAAAATAAATGGCGTGTTATTGACGTGCATTCAACCAAACAAAGCTAGCCGCTATCTTACAATACAAAATTAGGGTCCTTGTGATATATGAAAATGATAAATAATAATCTATATCGAGCTGAAATATTATCTAATTTTCTCGATAACTACCAACGTACATTTTGTCCTCTCGTGGTAAACATGAAATTTAGTATGTTGTTTAAGGGTACATGGTACATTGTACCACAAAAATTGACCATGCAAAAGCAAATCATTTTTCATTCTTGGATTCAGCTATGGAGGTGTACCAACAACCTGAATTCTCCATCACTCAGAGCTCATAAATATATATACTTCCGAGATGCATCATGTTCAGAATGACAATTTCCATGTTTTACAATCTCCATCTTCTATAAGTTAAATGCCTTGGGTGGTTCTGCGATCTACAGCAGATGCAATTCTAGGAACTGCAAATGAACATCCCCTGCATGATGTGTATATCTATTCCGCGTATTTTGCTGACATGATCTTGACATAAGGCATAAATATACCAGGTAAGAAGTTAGTGCTAACAGGAGCAGAATTTGTAGTACCTATCATAAGGAAGGCCAAAATTCCCCGTGGTTGAGCACCTCATCTCTCCTGGAAATTTCCAACGATAATCGAAACTCGCAGAAAAATGAGACGCTCCCATAACCATTTTGCACTCTTTCATTCCGTCAAAAGAGCATGTCATCTATTCATAAGTCAACCACTTGGACTCGAAGCAAGTTGCGTATATCCTACTAGAACTCGTAATAATTAACAGATTATTGTGCTAGAACCAAAATGGAGAGATGGAGCAGAGACAGACAAATCCTCAATCAATTAATTTTGTATGGGCATTAAAACTGTGAAAGAAGACCAGGAATGAAGCTCTAGAAATTGGCTAGTCAAGTTTCTATTAACCAAAGAGTAGACACCATGGAACCAGAACTGATGGATTAATAATGTAGCCGTAGGGAGAAAGCTCTTTCATTATCCTGCCTCACATGGCAATGGAGAACCCCACGCTCTACACAATTTTATGAAGATATGTTCTTGCTCGTTGCCTCAGCGTAAAAAGGTGTGAGCATTACCCATAGATGTCAGATCACTAAAATATAAAGGAAAATAGGAAGGTTAGATCAACCACTTCGTTGCACTTGCACCTTCCTGATATTTAATATCCGGTTGTCCGGGACTCATGCGCTGCAACGACGAATCCAAGAGGATGAACCGAAGGATTCTGCTATGGTCTTGTGCGCACCATTCGGTCCAAATCGAGACATCAAATAGCACACACCCGATCGTGAAGCACGGGAAGAACAACTGCCAGCACTGCCCTGCTACGTAAGCACTATTGGTAGCATTGAGTCATGAGGATGTGGTGGACTTATGGGGGAACATGAGCTGAAAGGACATTAAATGTTGGGAGTGAGCAGAATTGAAGAGGAAGATGAAGGGATTGTATCACACAAGATTTGAAGAATCTCTCGGTAAAAAATAAATTAAAGAGAAATTAGTGGAAAGAAGTTAATAGCTAGTCTCTTAAAAGAATAAGAGGGTGGAAAAACATGATGACGTGGAAGGATGTGATTATCAAAGATGCTTGCCGAGGTGGACGGTTTGCATGTTGAGAGAAATCAACTTAGTGGGTTGCTCCTATTTAGATATTATAGGATAACTAGTGATGACTTTGATTAGCTAAAAAAAAAACTAGTGGTCATTTTGTCCGAGTCTTGAAAAATGTCTTATTTACAAATTGTTTGAGTTTTACAAATGTTTATTTTAAATAAGTTTAGATATTTAAAAATCATATTTTAAAGAATGTTCATCATGTTTTATGGTTTTTAAAATCTGCAGTATGGTCTTTAGCAAAATGTTCACATGGTTCAAAAAATGTCTGTGGTTTAAAAATAAAATTCATGAATTTGAGAAAATGTTCACCCACTTTGAAAAATGTTGACTCAATGTTAAAGAAAACTTCATCGGTTTTTAAAGCACTTCATTTGTCTCCTTATATATAGGGTGCATGAGGCATATATATGTGCCTTCAATCCTGCAGCCGATCACTTAAAAGTGCATATGTTTGTATAAGCAATCCTTCAGAATACCTGTGGAGTGCTGTGGTTACCCACTACGACTCCTCTTTGATTTTGTTGTCGAGGTTCCCCACCGTTATCCCGATGCTTTTTCACTTGCATGGTACATTTTCGGGTGATTCGCACCCCGTGGCTGGTGGGTGTCGCACCCGCAATATGCGGGATGACATCGATCATCATGATCCAACTCGATGTTCGTATTGCGACCTCAAATTTTTTGCTCCTATTTTTTGAGAACATGTCAGGATCTTTCGCATTAATGTCCACAATAGTGAGGTCATAAGCATCGGGTCCACTTCAATCGCGAACAATGAAAGCATTGTTAACATGCTTCTCATTCCTCTCTTCACCTACTCCTGGCCTGCCCATTAGGGGACATGGTCAGCTGCGATGGATTGGGGTCCACTTACCTTAGGGTTGGCGAGGGCTGCACCATTAATTGGATGGTAAATTCATGTCGTCCAGGCTCCGCTGACCCTTATCAATGTGTGGTCGTTCAATCTTCCTCTCTCATGCCATGGGCGTATACCTATTGGAAGTGAGCATACACTAGCTACGTAAACACCAGTCGTATTCTTTTGGGAGGCCAATGGCTCCGAGGCATAAGTACCACCATCTGTGGGACGCGTTATAAACCAAAACTTGGGCGTGGGGGTGGGGAGGTAGATATTATCGGCTAATAAAAAACATGAACATATGTCTTATGGCAAAGGGATTTGGAAGTTCTATGTCAAAGAGTGGGCTTTGGGAGGATATAATCCTGAACAAGTACCTTAGAACGAAAGACCTCTTGGTGGATTCTCACCGCCTCGGGTAATGCTTTTGGAACGCTCATTCAAAAGATTAAATTGGTGTTTCCCTTGGGAGAGAGACACCATCTCATGAGCTGGCTCTTCCACACGCCCCTGGGACGACTCGTGGGCAAGGGCAAAGGCCCTTAATTATGAGACCGGTATCCGCACTATACGCGATTGTGGCGGAGCCATGTGATTTTGCTGCGATGTCATCCTCCACGCAATGGATTATCAGACTGTCAGTTTGGGGGCCTGCGAGAGAATTGACCTTAAGCCTCCCGACGTCTATTGTTGGGACACAATTAACACAGGCCGGAAGGGAATTCCCGAGCGTTGGAACCTTCGGATGTTTTCGGTCAAATCTTGTACCCCACATGCCATGGACCCCGAAAGCACTTTAGAGATACTTGAAGGTTGAGGTGCCCCTTGAAAGTGTGTGCTTCCCTATGGAAGCTGAAGTTTAAACGCACAGTCCAATGACAATATCCACCGCAGCACGGGGACCATCGTCCGATCGATGTGCCCTCTGTGAGGAGGCAAGTGAGAATACCTACATCATCTTCCCATGCACATCAAGCAAATCATGTGGAGTAAGGCTTTCAGAATCGCTTTAGCTGCTTCCCGGAACTCAGCTTGCTTTGCGTCCGTACATTATATAGGCTCTTGATAATTTGGTGGGTCAAACCAAGCTGTTCTTTGGATTTGCTACACCGTCCCCGTGCTATACACTTTGGAACATTAGGGAACAAGTTTACTATTAAAGTGGGATCATCCCTCCCACCCCGTCATGGATTGTATAAGATGTTGTTGTATCTACAGTGTGGAAGCTGACTAGAGGGAAGACTCCGGAGGGCATTGGAGCAAATATTGTTCACACTGTTCATGCTAACATCAGACCGGCCCACAGGACGGCCATACACCCTTCCTCCTATTTTTATCCTTGTTTCTTTAGCTTGGACTACCTTACATATTTGGTGTTGCGATGGGGCACGACGCCACTATATGATGCGGCTGCTTGCTTGGCCCTGCTGCGGGTCGCTGATTTTGTGTAAGTGTGTTGTGTGTTATCTGTTACAACTATGTACTCTGCCGTGGTTGAGGCTTCATTAATTGCTTCTGCTATCTTAAGCCTTCTCGTCTATGTATAAACAATGGGATTTGCTAGGCCTCAGCTTCATGTCACCAAGTCTTTATGCCATTTTATTTGCATCGCATTCGTTAGTCATGAGTTGGAACGTGACTTGCAACTCGAAATTTGGGAACATCATCTAATTGAGAATCTAAGTTAATTTCTACTGACCAGAGAAATAATCAAAAAATTTGCAAACAATATATATGTATGATGAGCATGTGGAGATAAATGCAAGAATAAGGGATTAAGCTTTAAAGCCTTATCTTCTCTACAATATGACCTCCTTTAGGTTCAATGGAAGAATAGGGATTACATGCCGCTCTCACTAACAAGGGGGCCTAGGTGTCATGTTCATTTTCTTCCCCTAATTGCTTTCATTTTTCACCGCCAAATCCATCCTTCTCCGGCTGCGTAGCTGGAGCCCATTTCCTGCATGCGATCTAAGCCGTCACAACATCGGTAGCACGTCCTTACCTAGCCTCACCGACTGTGTTCCTAGAGGAGCAAGACCGAGCTCCGTGAAGAAGAGGGCAACAGACTCCATGCGAGCTCATCCCTACGCCGGACATGTTCCACGACACGGTGTCAAGCCCCACTTAGCCTCCTCGCCACAACGCCTGATAAGAAGTCGTTAGAGCCTAGAAGAAGACCTCATCATCTAACCGATAGTTGCACCCCGATGCATGTAAAATGCATTCATGAACTTTGTTACCACATATTTGTATCTTATATAATGTTATTTCCATGTTTACATTGTTTTTGGGGATTTTCAAATAATCCCTTCCTCCCCGGTTTTAAGTTTTAACTATGTCTAGCGTAAAACACCTTTTATGTTAGTATTTTGACTTTAAGCCACAGACTCAGTATAAAGGTCGGAGCCACACTTCAAATTTTCAAATCGAACAAGAGATGCTATTTGCTGCTGCTTGCTGCAGTCTGCACTGAACCAGACACAAGGTAGTTAGACTAATTGAATTCTCATGTTTTATGTAAGAATTTCTTTACACACAGAACATTGTATCTGGCACAACCATGAATATTGTTCACGATACCTGTTTGAAACAAAAGAATGTGAAAAGCTAAAGGATGTTTGAGACTGATCTTGCTCATCCTTTTCAACTATCCAACATTTTCAGAGGGATCGATAGAGACCCAAATCTATTCCCATCCCACATCTACTTGGTAAAAGATTGCTCCACTAGCTAAAGTTCAACCGGATTTGGTGTTATAGTGAGGGCAGTCAGATTTATATTCAACATCCTCTCACGCTCAGACTATTTGGGCTATTAATTCACGCGGGCCCAGAGATTTTTTTTTTCTTTTTATTTTTAAACCATTAAAGATCACAGCACTCGCTAATTAAACTAAGTTCAACCAATAAAAAAACTATGCAGTGTATTTATATTCACAACACTTGAGCTGAAGTCAAGCTCCGGCAAAGAAAGAGACCTATCCTCGTAGACCATGCCAAGGTGCGCAAACGTGGGTGGGTTCCTTCTGATCAGCCGCCGCCTGATAACCGCTGAGATGGCCCAGGCAAGGGTATGGTCTGGCACCAATCACGCTACGGGCCAGCAACAGGTGAATGGGTTTACGGTTTACCTACCAAGTCCGCGCGCGGCAAGACGAACGAGCGACGCGTGGCCTACTGGCCTTGGCGCTGGATGCCTCCATTATTTCCATTGCCGCCGCGGCCAGTCGTCCGGTGAGCACTACGCTCACCGTGGAGACTCGCCAGTGCACCTCAGGGCATCTTCTGCGGCTTCTCTGGACGTAAAACAGACGTCAAAATGAGTGCGATGTCCGCCACGCTTAACTCGACATAAAAATGATTGTCGTCTACAACAACCATTTACGCCATGCCCCCTAGCAACCTGACCCATTTTTCTTTTTTATTTTTCATTGATAGTGATATATAGTTAGCACAACAAAAACAATAGGACAATCTAAAAATCATAAGATAATCTACCATGCCTAGTCGCCAGATAGTTGACAACCTCCGCTATCCTCTATGGCTTATGTGGCAATCGACGGCTGGGAGACAGAGACCGAGCGAGGGAGGAGGAGGAGGAAGAAGAAGGGGTAGCCAACGCCGCCGCCACACGCGATTCTACGCCACACGTGCGAGCACGGGCCGCACCATGCGCTCACAGTCACCGCAGCCGGCCACCACCGTCGTCCCCTCCGCCAAAGACCGACTCAACAAAGTCGGAAGGCGAGGCTTATCCCTCTGGCCTCCACGCATGAGGCCCACTTCTGCCGCCGCTTCTGCCTTGCTAAGGGTCGTTTCATGGTGTAGGTCGGGAGGATGGGCAGCAGGGATCAGGATGATGGCAATGGCAATGGTGGGCGAGAAATGGCCGCTAGTGCCCCTTAAAAGGCGTGCCCGATACTCCCGCCTTCAATGCCCCGATGTTACCCGGCGCAACAACGCCGCCAACGCAGCGCCATAAGGCGATGTGCACCATTAACGACGTTTGCGACCGCACGGTCAAAATGGGTATGCACCCCAACTTCAAGGGCCTCGATTACTGGCCTCCAACGTATCTATAATTTCTTATCTTCCATGCTAGTTTTATACAATACCTAAGCATGTTTTGTTCACACTTTATATTATTTTTATGCATTTTCCGGACTAACTTATTAACAAGATGCCACAGCGCCAGTTCCTGTTTTTTTTGATTTCATAAAAGTTAGTTTACAAATATTCTCGAAATTGGAGAAACAAAAAGCCCACGGCCCTATTTTCCACGGAGTTTCCAGAACACCGAAGAGGAGTCGAGGAAGGGCAGCAGGGGGCCCACACCATATGGTGGCGCTGTGGCCCCTTGGCCGCCGGCCTATGGGGAGGGAGCCCCCTCGCTCCCCGATCAGCTCTTCACCCATATATTGCCCTGGATACAAAAACCCGAAAGAATCAAGTGATATTCCACTGTTGTTCCGTACGTCGCCGCCATCGTACGACAAAGCTTCTGGGACAGACTGTTTCAAGACGCTCGCCGGACGTGGAATTGCCCCCGAGTCATTCCATCGACACCACCGCTATCTTCATCGCCACTGTGGACTCCCATGATGAGGAGGAGTAGTTCTCCATCGAGGCTGAGGGCTCCCAGAGGCCATGGTTCATCTCTCCCATGGTGTGACCTTTATGTGATGAGCTTTATAATCTAGTTGAATATGTAGATGTTACTCTTGTCTATTATGCACTCTAGATGTTACTTTAATATGAACTCCGAAGTCACTCTCCACGGTGGTGATGGTGATAGTGTGCGCATCGTGTGTGATTCCTTTATGACGTTGTGGAGCTTGTTTACTCCGGCTGAGGTGTGCTTTTGCAGCCCTACATAATGAATGGTGTTTGTTATCCAACGAGAGAGTGTTTGAGAGTAGCACAAGTGAGGTTTAAGACCCCGTAGGGCTCCGATCTCGCGATTGACCCAAGATCCAAGGGGGAAGAGAGGGAGAGGCGGAAGAACACGAAGAACACGAAGAACACAACGCACACCAACCCGATACAATCGATACTTACCCTCGTGGCTCGATGGACCACGCCAATAGAATCACCACGGGAGAGACTCGAGGTAGAATCCCGGAGTGAGAGATCGGTGTTGGGGACGGAGACCGGTGAGGGAGAGAGAGTGGAGCACACTAGAATCTCACTCACATAGATCCAATCATCCAACATGGGGGGCGCCCTGATACAAAGGGGATGAAAACCTTAGGGAGACAAAGGGTCAAAGTCATGCTTGGGCCTAAATCTTGTTCAAAGAGCTGCGGCGACCGGGGGTCTTGTTATGTGCACAAGGCACATGGGTTTAAAAGGCACGAGTTGGTGGGGTCAAACCACGCAATCCCATTCAGGCCTGGCCCAACGGCTCGCCGGCTCGCCGCAAACCGCACTACTGGACCTGGATGCAAACCGGAAACGGCCGTATGCCCCCTCCGGCTGGCGCCGGGCCGTCAGTCCGCTGGCGCCGGAGGGCGCCCCTGTCCGACCGTCTCGGCTTGGATCGTTTCTGGCTCGTGCCCGGTCCGACTCCGCCTCGTTGCCGGCCTTTTCCTCCGCCTCTTCTTTCTTCTTCTTCCTTCTTCTCTTCTTTTACTTTTCTTGGTTCCTTCTCTCTTGGTTCTTGTCGATGTCGGTACCTATAGACACAATGATGATAGGTAGCATACCATTCAAGTTGGTGTTGAGGTCGACCATAGAGAGGATAGGGTTCACCTTGACATATGGCGCGGGTTTTGTGTTGTTGGTCCACTTGGGGGACTCCTTGGCCATGGTGGTGTAGTCACCATAAAGTGGCTGCATCATCTCCCCTTGTGGGAAGAGTTTGGTTCCTCGACTTCACCCCTCCCCTCACCGCAGGTAGACGTTGATCCTCGTAGTCAGGGAAGGACTTGTCTAGCGTTCTTTCTTGTATCCTTAAGGGATGCTCGCCGTAGTGCGGGCGTCTTTGTTGTAGTCCATACCGTGTCTCCCATGTAGTGGGGAGGGACAAAGTCTCGGTCGAAGAAGAACATGGGGAAAAACAACTTGCAAAAGGAAAGCTTGTAGATGCCAATTTGGTGACCGGCGAACAAGAGGCTCTCAATCAAATACGAAGCATCAAGTCGTTTCTCCAAAAGGCATTGGGCAAAAATGGTGATCAAAAGAGTGTCGATGTATCCAAAATTTGGTGGGGCAAAAGTTTGTGCATGTAAAAGTTTGGTTTGTAAAGTGTCAAAAATGTGATGTGTAGCATTGTCCCACACAAATGGAACAATCAAAAGGCAAGTATCGGCGGCAAAATTTGGGGCAAAATTGTTATGTGCAATGGCAAAGCTATGGAGACTTCTAGCTTGGGAAAGTATGGTTGACGTGAGCCAAGTGGGTATCCTCAAGTGTCAAAGAATCCATCGCAATTGCCAAAGATGAAATGAGAAATCCAAAGAAGAGCAACTTTGTTTTACATGTGGCACAAGATGGCTAAGGTGTCTCCATATGTATGATATGGTTCCAGAATCTCTGAGTGTATGATGAAAGTATCAAGACATACAACAACCATTGTGCCAACAAGATGTTTCAATATATGTGTTGCAAAAGAGGCAAAAGAGGTGATTTCCAGGGAATTGGACCAAACCGAAACTCGACAAGACAAGCTCTCCAGAATATTAATGCAGGGCTAAGGCTTTGAGACATACCCTTTGGTGAATCCCATGGATTGGATCATGTATCTCGGCCTCACGTAGCTCTCACAATTGCTTGGCCAAGTCATGCTCCGTATTATGGAAGGGCTCGCCTCTGTGGCATCACACATGGAAGAAACAAGACAAAAAGCGTGTGTGCATGGTAGATGAATACATCATCCATCATGATGTTCCATGTCTTGTGCACATCACCATTAGTGTCAAGCAAGATAGTATGAAATGCATGGCGATAGTGCAAATGGGCATTCATGGCATGTGGTAACTCATGATCATCAAAAATAGAGAAGGCTATGGGGGCCATCTCATGGACAATGAAATAAGCATTCTTGCATACCAAGCATAAGAAAGAGCAATTGTTCACAATCTTGGATGCAAGGAACATGGAATAGTGCAAACATTTTGGGCAAAGCATGTTTAACATGTTATCATTGTTGTCGACAACCCTATGGAAAGAGCAAGTGTTCATCAAGGGTGTCACAACACAAGCATGATCATAAGCATTATCATTGCAAGCAAGCGGAGCAAATATGAAACTCTCATAGCATGGCATGTTCATGGTATCACAATCAATCAATTCCACATGGTCAACAATGTTAGCAAGCAAAGCATCACATGGGAATATGAAAGAATCAAGTGACGTAGCAAATGTATCATCAAGATCATGCATGCACTCATAAGTCATCATGTCCACTAGTGGGATCATGGCATCATCAACACCCATATAGGTACCTTTGTAGTCCGACTCATGTGAAGTAGGTGTTGTGGAAGTAGGAGGATCCATGTGGTCGACATGTCCATCTTGGAGCAAGCATGGTGAGATATCATCATCTTCATGCACCATGTACATCTTCTCCATGAGCGGGAACTCGTCCTCCGTGGAACCTAGTGCAACATAAGAAGACACAAACGAGGGAGAGGTTAATGTGTTAGCAAATGCGATGTCCTCCATGGACCTATCATCTACCTCTCTCAACTCACTTTGTGTATCACTCATGTCCTCCAAATGGAAGCACTCAAACTCACATATGGGGTGGAAGTCACTCAACTCACTATCACTCTCACTCAAGTGGGCTAAGTGGCTCTCATGCTCACATGGGATTGGTACCAACTCATCAATCAAGCATGTAGGAGTAGGTTCGACTTGCTCATCTCCATGCGCCTCCTTGGTTGAAGGGAAATTCCCATGCTCAACCATCTCAACTCCATGCGCCTCCGTAGGTGAAGGGAGAATCCCATGCTCACCATGCTCAACTCCATGCGCCTCCGTAGGTGAAGGGAGAATCCCATGCTCACCATGCTCAACTCCATCGCCTCCTAAGTCGTCCTCAAGTGGTGGCATCTTGGAGACTTGTGCATTGAGCTCGTCGAAGTAGAGCTTCTTGGCGCTTGGCGTTGTGCATTGCCATGCCACGTGACCCTTGGTCTTGCACACCTCACATAGGAGATTGGGACATTCCCGTGGAAGGTGGCCTTGTTGCTTGCACTTGTAGCATCGGAGTCCATAGGCATATGACGAGGTAGGGGCCATTGTGGTGGTGGCACAAGAGGTAGAAGTCGCCGTACTAGGGAGGTCTTCTTGATGCGCTCTCTCCACCCTTGGAGTGGTAGACACCCTATGATGGTGTGTGTCGCCTTCATGTCGAGGCTCTCGTCTTCTTGCCTCATCACCATGTCTTGAGTGGTGTCGTCGAAGATCATGTGTGGACGGATGTCGATGTAGACCATGGGGTGGTGGTGGTTGACGACTATCATGAGATGGTGTGAGTCGATGACTGTCTCCATGCCTAGATGATGGCTCATGCGACGTGGCATATTGCTTGTTGTGCCTTGTGGAGCTTGGAGAAGCGTGTCGATGGCGATCAGTGGGCGCTCTTGATGCTCCATATGATGTCCGTGATGTCGATGATCTTGTCTATAAGCACTCAAGTGATGGCGCCTTGTCAGGGCTTGGAGAAGTGTGTCGATGGCGATCATGTTGGGGACACTCTTGATGATCCATATGATGATGCCATCGTGAGGTCCTCTATCTTCATATGTAGCTCCATTGGCCAAGTAGGGTATGTGGGAGCCTCGGCGTTGTTCAAGGTGGAGTCGAGGTGAGGCTCCACCATGGTGTCGATGTCATAGTCGAGGTAGTGCCACCATGTCGTCCATGCTTGATGAGCCATTGTCGATGTAGAGCTCATCGATGTCGTCCTCAAGGTGGTGCTCCACCATGTCGTCCATGTTGATGATGTCGCTGAGCCATAGTCGGTGTAGAGCCCCACATGTTCCTCCACATCCGCAGTGCTTGACCTGCAGTAGAGCTCCACATGTTCTCCACATCTCATGCATGAAGAGGTATCCTCCTCGATGTGCTCCGTGTACTCCTCCGTATCTTTTCTTCGTTATCCATGTTAGCACGACAAGATCTATATGGTGGATGTTGTGGAAGAACACTACCTCGCAACCTACCGTGGGTATGATAAGATCTGGTATCCAAATGCTTCAAAAGCAAAAAACAATTGTATCTGCACTCACACACAAAGACACACTAAAAGTCAGCTGGATGCGCTGCAGATGGGGAAGACGTCCGTTGGGAACCCCAAGAAGGGTCGCAAGAAGTTTTTCCTCGTAGTGCTTATCACCGGTTCAAAGAGGAGCCGCTTAACGCGAATGCTGGCGAGAGTTGCAGGCGCCAACACAATCCTATTGCTTAACGAACCTCAAGACAACACAACAAGATATTTTCGTCTAACGCACACAGTAATACCCTCAATCGGCTTATCAAACAAAGGATTAGTTTGATCGGCGGAAGATGGTGTCTGTCGCAAAGAATCAAGAAGAACACACCGAAGAGAACGTACCAGACGTAAAAGAATGGATCGGTCCACAACATCGCGGTGCTCTCCAATAAGATAACTAATATGCTGGGTGAACAAATAGATGGGCAATTGACAAATCAAGATTCAATACATATCAATGATGATTAATATGAGATTTAATCAGTGGCATTACGACAAAGTACATAGACTGCTATCTAGCATGCATCTATGCCTAAATAATCCACTGTGCGCTAGCATCCGCACTTCTCCGCAACATTAAGTTGTAAAACAATGTATAATTGAATTAAAAGTATGGTGCGAATGTAATCGGAAACAAATATCCTTAGACAAAGAATTGATATCCCTTGTAGCAACAGCACATCCACAACCTTGTAAACCTTCTCGCATCGTCCTTTATTAAGTGTAGGTATGAACCTACCATTTCCATAAATACTCCCTTGAGTTACAAGTATCAACTTGGCCAGAGCTCTACTAGCAACGAGAGCATGCAAGAACATAAACAACACATATGATAGATTGATAATCAACTTGACATAGTATTCTAGATTTATCGGATCCTACCAAACACAACATGTAGAAGATTACAAATAGATGATCTTGATCATGTTAGCCAGCCATCTAAACAACATAGCACAAGCGAGAAGACAACCATCTAGCTACCGCTATGGACCCATAGTCCAAGGATGAACTACTTACGCATCAATCCGGGGCATGGTGATGTTGAGCCCTCCGGTGATGATTCCCCTCTCCGGCAGAGTGCCGGAGGCCGATCTCCTGAATCCCCCGAGATAGGATTGGCGGCGGTTGCTGCCTTCCCCGGAAGGTTTTCCGATCGGGCTCTTTGCAAAGGGGTATTCGCGACGAAGGCTTTAAGCAGGCGGAAGGGTGGTCGGGGGCCATACGAGGGGCCCACACCATAGGCGGCGCGCCACCGGCCGCGTCGCCTATGCTTGGGGATGCTGATACGTCCCCAACGTATCGATAATTTCTTATGTTCCATGCTACTTTATTGATGATACCTACATGTTTTATATATTATATGTCATATTATGCATTTTCCTGAACTAACCTATTAACAAGATGCCGAAGAGCCGCTGTCGTCATTGTTTTTGGTTTTGTAAATCCTAAAGAAATATTTCCTTTAATTGGACAAACTTTCGCCTGTGGTCTATTTTTGCACGAGCTCAGAAGATCAAGAGAGAACGAGTTGGCCACGAGCGGTTGCAGGTGCAGCCGGCGCACCCGGCCCCACACACCCTACCCACTGGCCCCTCAGGTGGCCCCCGCGTTGACCCTCCGCCTCCTTAAAGCCTCCGTCGAAACCCCCAGTAACGAGAGCCACGATACGGAAAACCTTCCGGTAGGACGCGCCGCCCGCGAATCCCATCTCTGGGATCTAGAGACCGCTTCCGCACCCCCGCCGTGAGAGGATTCATCTCCCGAGGACTTACACCGCCATGGTCGCTCCGCAGGTGATGAGTGAGTAGCCCACCCTCGGACCATGGGTCCATAGCAAGAGCTGGGGATGGCTGCCTTTCTCCTTTGTTGTGCTTCATTGCTGATCTTGTGAGCTGCCTAACATGATCAAGATCATCTTAATCAATACTCATATGTTGTGTTTGCCTGGATCCGATGGATAGAGAGTACTGTGATTATGGTGATTATCAATCTATTGTTTATGTGTTGTTTATGATCTTGTATGCTCTCCGTTAGTAGAGGCTCTGGCTAAGTTTTTACTCTTAACTCCAAGAGGGAGAATTTTATGTTCGATAGTGGGTTCATGCCTCCATTGAATCTGGGACAGTGACAGAAAGTTCTAAGGTTGTGGATGTGCTGTTGCCACTAGGGATAAAACATTGATTCTATGTCTAAGGATGTAGTTGTTGATTACATTACGCACCATACTTAATGCAATTGTTTGTTGCTTTGCAACTTAATACTGGAGGGGGTTCGGATGATAACCTGAAGGTGGACTTTTTATGCATAGATGCAGTTGGATGGCGGTCTATGTACTTGGCTTAATGCCCAATTAAATCTCACTATATTTATCATATCATGTATATGGATTGTATGCCCTTTCTATTTGTCAATTGCCCGACCGTAATTTGTTCACCCAACATGCTTTTATCTTATGGGAGACACCTCTAGTGAACTGAGTGGACCCCTGTCCTATTCTTTACATAGGCATACAATCTACTTGTTTTAATGTTTCTCTGCAAACATCTTCCACTCGATACGTTTAACCCTTTGTTACAGCAAGCCGCGAGATTGACAACCTCACTGCTTCGTTGGGACAAAGGCACTTGGGTTGTGTTGTGCAGGTCCCGCGTGGCGCCGGAATCCCCGGTGTTGCGCCGCATCACATTCGCGACCATCAACCTTCAACGTGCTTCTTGCCTCCTACTGGTTCGATAAACCTTGTCTTTCTGAGGGAAAACTTGCTACCGTGCGCATCATACCTTCCTCTTGGGGTTCCCCAACTGTGTGCACATCTGCGCGCATCAAGCACTTTTTCTCGCGCCGTTAGGGACCTGAAGAAAAGTTACACCCGAGAGATTTAACTCCCACGGCCAACTACACGCCACTTTTTTCCGGCGCCAAGTGTCGGGAGATCAAGACACGCTCGTAAGTGAGTCTCCACTTCTCAATCTCTTTACTTTTGTTTTTGTCTTCATGTTTTTTTATTTACTATTTTGTTTGCTGCACTAAATCAAAACACAAAAAAATTAGTTGCTAGTTTTACTTTATTTACCGTCTTGCTCTCTATATCAAACACAAAAAAATTATTACTTGCATTTACTTTATCTAGTTTGTTTCATTTACATCGCTGCTAAAATGAATACTCCCGAAAATACTAAGTTGTGTGACTTCACAAAAGCAAATAATGATTTCTATGCACACCTATTGCTCCACCGGCTACTACAGCATAATTCTTTGAAATTAAACCTCGCTTTACTAAATCTAGTCATGAGAGATCAATTTTCCGGTGTTAGTTCTTGCTGCTGCTCATCTCAATAATTTTGTTGAACTTTGTGAAATGCAAAGTATAAAGATGTAGATGGTGATATTAAATTGAAAGTGTTTCCTTTCTCATTAAGAGGGAGAGCTAAAGATTGTTGCTATCTTTGCCCAAGAATAGTATTGATTCATGGACTAAATGTAAGGATGCTTTTATTGGTAGATATTATCCCTCTGCGTTAAAATTATATCTTTGAGAAGTAGCATAATGAATTTTAACAATTAGATACTGAACATGTTGCTCAAGCTTGGGAGAGAATGAAAACTTTGTAAAGAATTGCCCAACCCATGGACCGACTACTTGGATGATCATCCAAACCTTCATGCAGGACTAAATTTTTCTCCGCGGAATTTATTGGACAGTCACTGGAGGTACCTTATGTCCATCACATTGGGGCGGCTAAAACTTCTTGATGATATGATGATAAATTACCCTGAATGGACACGGGAAGAGCTCCACAAGGTAAGAAGGTAAATTCGTTGAAGAAACCCCTTCCTTGAGTGATAAGATTGATGTGATTATGTCTATGCTTGTGAATGGTAGATCTAATGTTGATCCAAATAATGTTCCTTTAGCTTCATTGGTTGCTCAAGAAGAAAATGTTGATGTGAATTTCATTAAAAACAATAATTTCAACAACAATGCTTATAGGAACAACTATGGTAATACTTATGGTAGATATGAGGAAAGGATGCTAGAAATTGAAAGATCCACTAAAAACTTTATGCAATCGCAATATGAGCAAAATCAATTGTTTACTAAAACTATGAATGAACAATCTACCTTGTTGAAAAATATAGGAAATCAACTTGAAAACTTGAATAGGGAGATTTCTGGTCTGCAAACTAAAATTTCAAATGCTGAAACCCGAATCCTCTGACGTAAATCTTTTAAAATTGAAAGTTATGCCTAATAATGATATTGATAATAAGATTACTACCACAGCAAATGCCATCCAAGTTAGAATTAATGAGAATATAAGATTAATGGCTGAACTCCGTGCTTGCTTGGTGGGATAGAGAAGAAAATGAAAAACTAGCTAAAGAGAATAATGAAGCTAAAGTTTGGACTATTACCAACCACTAGTAATGTTAATTCCTCAACATTTTGCTGCACCTCCTACTATCAATGGTAATATAATTGTGTTGGCAATGTTTCTACCCCTAGTGCAAAGCGAACAAAAACTCAGCTCAAATTGCTAAACCGCGAAACTGCTTGTGATAAAACTGCCGAAATTTTTTCCAACCTTGGGAACAATGATCCCATTGTTGTCATTATGATTTAGATTTTGATGATTGCCACATTTCTTAAGTTATAAAGTTCTTGCAAAAACTTGCTAAAAGTCCTAATGCTAGTGTTATAAATTTAGCCTTTACAAAACATATTACAAATGCTCTCATAAAAGCTAGAGAAGAGAAATTAAAACTTGAAACTTCTATTCCTAGAAAGTTAGAAGATGGTTGGGAGCCCATCATTAAAATGAAATTCAATGACTTTGAATGTAATGCCTTATGTGATCTTGGTGCAAGTATTTCTGTTATGCCTAAAAAGATTTATGATATGCTTGACTTGCCACCATTGAAGAATTGTTATTTGGATGTTAATCTTGCCGATAATGTTAAAAAGAAACCTTTGGGGAAGATTGATAATGTGCATATTACTGTTAACAATAACCTTGTCCCCGCTGATTTTGTTGTCTTGGATATCAATGCAATGCATCTTGTCCTATTGTGTTGGGAAGACCTTTTCTTCGAACTGTTGGTGCTGTTATTGATATGAGGGAAGGTAATATTAAATATCAATTTTCTCTCAAGAAAGGTATGGAACACTTCCCTAGAAAGAGAATGAAGTTGCCTTTTGATTCTATTATTAGAACAAGCTATGATGTTGATGCTTCTACTCTCGATGTTACTTGATTTGCACTTTCTGCGCCTAGCTGAAAGGCGTTAAAGAAAAGCGCTTATGGGAGAAAACCCATGTTTTTACCTACAGTAATTTTTTTTGTTTTGTTGAGTCTGGGAAGTTGTTTACTGCTGTAGCAACCTCTCCTTATCATGTTTTTGTGCCAAGTAAAGTTTCTATGGCAAAGTTGATGTTATATTTGGATCGCTGCGCAGAACAAAGATTATTGTCATTGATGCACTGGGTACGCTCTCTGTAGAAAATTTAAAAAATCTGCCAATTTACGAGCGTGATCCTCAGATATGTACTAACTTTCATTAGTTTTGAGTTTTTCCATTTGAGCAAGTCTGGTGCCGCAATAAAATTCGTCTTTACGGACAGTTTCGTTTTTGATGGTATTCCCGCCTTTATTTCGCATTGCCTCTTTGCTATGTTGGATTTATTTCTTTGATCCACTAATGTCCAGTAGCATTATGCAATGTCCAGAAGTGAAAATAATGATTGTGTCACCTCTGAATGAGTGAATTATTAATGATGCACTAACCCCTCTAATGAGTTTGCTTGAAGTTTGTTTGAAGGAAGTTTTTTCAAGGGTCAAGAGGGGAGAATGATATACTATGATCAAGAGGAGTGAAAGTTTCTAAGCTAGGGATGCCCTGGTTCACCCCCGTATATTTTAAGCAAGACCAAGTTGCCTAAGCTTGGGATGCCCAAGGCATCCTTCTTCATCGACAACATCAACAGGTTCCTCCCCGAAACTATATTTTTATTCAATCACATCTTGTGTTCTTTACTTCGGGCGGTTTGTTTTTGTTTTTGTTTTTGTTTGAATAAGATGGATCCCAGCATTCACTTTGCGGGAGAGACACGCTCCGCTGTTGCATATGGACACATATGTCCTTAGGCTTTACTCATAATGTTCTAGGCGAAGTTTCTTCTTCGTTAAATTGTTATATGATTGGAATTGGAAAATGCTACATGTAGTAATTCTAAATTGTCTTGGATAATGTGATACTTGGCAATTGTTTTGTGCTCTCATTAAGCTCTTGTATCATATGCTTTGCACCCATTAATGAAGAAATACATGTAGCTTGCTAAAATTTGATTTGCATATTCGTCTCTCTAAGGTCTAGATAATATCTAGTATTGAGTTTTGAACAACAAGGAAGACGGTATAGAGTCTTATAATGTTTACAATATGTCTTTTATGTGAGTTTTGCTGCACCGGTTCATCCTTGAGTTTGCTTCAAATAACCTTGCTAGCCTAAACCTTGTATCGAGAGGGAATACTTCTCATGCATCCAAAATCCTTGAGCCAACCACTATGCCATTTGTGTCCACCATACATACCTACTACATGGTATTTCTCCGCCATTCCAAAGTAAATTGCTTGAGTGCTACCTTTTTAAAATTCCATCATCCACCTTTTGCAATATATAGCTCATGGACAAAATAGCCTTAAAAATTATCGTAGTATTGTATGTACTTATGCACTCTATCTTTTATTAAGTTGCTTGTTGTGCGATAACCATGCTTCGGGGGAACGCCATCAACTATTGTTGAATATCATGTGAGTTGCTATGCATGTCCGTCTTGTCTCAAGGATCTATCATTTTAGTGGTTGAGCATGCAAAATTGCTAGAGAAGAACATTGGGCCGTTAACTAAAGAAGTCATGAATCATGGTGGAAGTTTCTGCTTTGGACATATATCCTCAATCTCATATGAGAATAATAATCATTGCTACATGCTTTTGATGCATTTGAGAGGAGTCCATTATCCGTTGTCCATGTTGTCCCGTATGGGATGTCTAAGTTGAGAATAACTGGGTGCTGAAATCCAAAATGCGAGAGCATTCTCCCTTAGACCTTGTACAAAGTATGGAGGTGCCCCTTGGTGACACTTGGTTGAAACATGACATGCGAAGATCCGGTAGTCCAAGCAAGTAGGACGAGGTGCGGGCACCATTAGTATACTATGCATGAGGCTTGCAACTTGTAAGATATAATTTACATAACTCATATGCTTTATTACTACCGTTGACAAAATTCTTTTCAGGTTTTCAAAATAAAAGCTCTAGCACAAATAAAGCAATCCAATCGATGCTCTCCTCTTTGAAGGACCTTTCTTTTACTTTTATTGTTGAGTCGGTTTACCTATCTCCTTCCATCTTAAGAAGCAAACACTTGTGTGAACTCGTGCATTGATTCCTACATACTTCGCATATTGCACTTGTTATATTACTTTATGTTGACAATATCCAGAGATATACATGTTATAAGTTGAAAGTAACCCGTTGAAACTTAATCTTCCTATGTATGCTTCAACACCTTACTTTGATTTATCGTTTATGAGTTAACCTTATGCAAGACTTATTGATGTTTGTCTTGAAGTACTATTCATGAAAAGTCTTTGTCATATGATTCATTTATTACTCATGTCATTACCTTTGTTTTGATCGCTGATTCATTACATATGTTTACAAATAGTATGATCAAGATTATGATGGCATGTCATCGTAAATTATTCATATCGTTTTTACCGCTCAGATTTGAGCGTAACTAAGCTTGGGATGCCGATAATGCCCAACGTATCGATAATTTCTCATGTTCCATGCTACTTTATTGATGATACCTACATGTTTTATGTACATTATATGTCATATTTATGCATTTTCTCGAACTAACCTATTAACAAGATGTCGTAAGAGCCAGCCAATAAGTCAAGCTTGTTTCGTAAACTCTAGTAAAGAAACATTCTCTTTAATTGATGAAACTACTGTGGTCCCATTTTGCACGAAGCTTCCAGAAGACTCTAAGATAACGATGGGGCCACGAGGCTGCTGTAGGGGCATGCCTGCGCCTGGCTCGTCAACGTCGATTTCACCTCCCCGGGGCCCTCGTGTGGCCCCCCCGCGTTGACCCTCCGCCTACTTAAAGCCTCCGTCGCGAAACCCCCAATACCGAGAGCCACGATACAACCTTCCAGAGACGCCGGCGCCGCGAATCCCATCTCGGGGATTCAGAGATCGCTTCAAGACCCTCACGTGAGAGGGGATCGGCCCCTGAGGACTTACACCGCCGTGTCGCTCCGGAGTGACAGAGTGAGAACCACCCCCGGACCATGGGTCCATAGCAGTAGCTAATGGTCCTCTTCTCCTTGTTGTGCTTCATTGTTGAATTCTTGTGAGCTGCCCAACATGATCAAGATCATCTATCTCTAATACTATATGTTGTGTTTTGTTTGTCGGGATCCGATGGAGAGAGAGTACTATGATTATGGTGATTATCAATCTAGTCATTTATGTGTTGTTTATGATCCTTGTATGCTCTCCGTTACTAGTAGCGGCTCTGGCCAGTTTTTACTCCTAACTCCAAGAGGGAGTATTTATGCTCGATAATGGGTTCATGCCTCCATTTGGGACAGTGACATAAAGTTCTAAGGTTGTGGATGTGCCGTTGCCACTAGGGATAAAACATTGGAGTTATGTCTAAGGATGTAGTTGTTGATTACATTACTTATCATACTTAATGTAATTGTTTACTGCTTAGCAACTAACATCGAGGGGGTTCCTGATGATGGGAATCGAAGGTGACTTTTTAGGCATAGATGCAATTGGATGGCGGTCTATGTACTTTGTCTTAATGCCCAATTAAATCTCACTATATTTATCATATCATGTATATGCATTGTTAAGTGCCTTTCTCTATTTGTCAATTGTCCGACCGTAATTTGTTCACCCAACATGCTTTTATCTTATGGGAGAGACACTCTCAGTGAACCTGTGGACTCCGGTCCTATTCTTTACATAGTATACAATCTACTTGTTTTACCGTTTTCTTTGCAAACATCTTCCACTGGAGCACGTTTAATCTTGTTACAAATAAGCTTGAGATTGACAACCCCATCAAGCTGCTGGGACAGTACTTGAGTTGTGTTGTGTGGTGTTCATGCTGGCGCCGACCCCGGTGTTGCGCCTCTTCGCATCACATTTCATGACCATCAACCTTCAACGTGTTTCTTGCTCCTACTGCCTGACAACTGTTTCTTTCTCGAGGGAAAACCTCTGTCGCCGTGCGCATCATACCTTCCTCTTTGGGTTCCCAACGGAGTGTACATCTACGCGCATCAAGCACTTTTTCCGGCGCCGTTGACCCGAAGAAAAGTTACACCCGAGAGATTTCTAACTCCCACGTCAACTACGCCTCGTCGCCCCACTTTGTTATCCCTTCGGTCTTCTGGAAGCTTTAAAAATAGGCCCCTGGCGTTGATTTCGTCCAATTCCAGAATATTTCCTTACTTAGGATTAAACCAAAATGTTGCAAAACAGCAACTGCGCTTCACATCTTGTTAATAGGTTAGTGCCTGAAAATGTATAATAATGATAAAGTGCAAGCAAAACATCTAAGTATTGTCATAAAAGTAGCATGGAACATAAGAAATTATAGACAGTTTGAGACGCATCAAGCATCCCCAAGTTTAGTTCCTACTCGTCCCGAGTAGGTAAGATAACACAAATAATTTCTCAAGTGACATGCTACCAACATAACCTTGATCAACATTATTGTAAAGCATATGAGATGGATGGAGTGATCTGAAGCAAAAGATTGCTAACAAAGATAATGACTAAACAAATGAATCATATAGCAAAACTTTTCATGAATAGTACTTTCAAGACAAGCATCAATAAGACTTGCATAAGAGCTAACTCATAAGCAATAAATTCTAAGTAGAATGCATTGAAGCAACACAAAGGATGATTAAGTTTCAGCAATTGCTTTCAACTTGTAACATGTATATCTCATGGATATTTGTCAACATAGAGTAATATAACAAGTGCAATAAGTAACATGTAAGAATCAATGCACACAGTTCACACAAGTGTTTGCTTCTAAGATAGAAAGAAGTAGGTAAACTGACTCAACATAAAGTAAAAGAATGGCCCTTCGCAGAGGGAAGCATGGATTACTATTTTTGTGCTAGAGCTTTTGTTTTGATAACATAAAAACAATTTTGTCAACGGTAGTAATAATCCATATTGCTATACATAATACTTCCTACAAGTTGCAAGTCTCATGCATAGAGTAATAATAGTGCTCCTAATCATCTCGGATAACACGGATTATCATCACATGACATATGTTTCAACCAGTGTCACAAAGGGGTACCTCTATGCCGCCTGCATAAAGGTCTAAGGAGAAAGCACGTAACTGGATTTCTCGCTTTTGATTATTCTCAACTTGGACATCCATACCGGGACAACATGTACAACAGATAATGGACTCCTCTTTAATGCTTAAGCATTCAACAACAAATAATATTCTCATAAGAGATTGAGGTTGTATGTCCAAACAAACTTCCACCATGATACATAGCTTTAGTTAGCGCAATGTTCTTCTCTAATATATGCATACTCAAACCATTTGATCATGAAATCACACTTACTAGACAAGACGAACATGTATAGCATCTCACATGATATCCAACAAACGTAAAAAGTTACGATGCCCTTAAACATGGTTAACAACAACAAGCAACTTATAAGAACTAAGACACATAACCACATATTCATCACCACAATAGTTTTTAAGCCATTTGTCCCATGAGCTATATATTGCAAAGATAAAGGAATGAAATTTAAAGGTAGCACTCACAATTTACTTTGGAATGGCGTAAAATACCATAGTAGATATGGTGGACACAAATGGCATGGGTTTGCTCAAGGTGCTTGGATGCACGAGAAGCATTTCCCCTCCAGTACAAGGTTTGGGTTAGCAAGGTTGTTTGAAGCAAACACAATGAACAGGTACCGCAAAACTTACACAAGAACATATTGCAAGCATTATAAGACTTTATACATCGTCTTCCTTGTTGTTCAAACACCTAAACATAAAATATCTAGACTTAGAGAGACCAATCATGCAAACCAAATTAAACAAGTCTCTACGGTAGTTCTTCATTAATAGATTAAACCACATGATGCAAGAGCTTAAACATGATCTAATGAGAGCTCAAAACAATTGCCAAATTTCCAAACCATATGCAACATTTTCTGGATTCCAACTAAATAGCAATTTAATCTAAGAATTTTTACCTTCATGAACATTGAAGCACAATTAAGAACACAATTGTTCCATATGAAAAGCGGAGCGTAATATCTCCAATAAAAGAAGAATGATGTGATCCAACTTTATTCAAACCAAAACAAAAATAAAAGCAAACCGACGCCCCAAGTAAAGAACATAAGGATGTGATGGAATAAAAAATATAGTTTCACTAGAAGTGACCCGATAAGTTGTCGATGAAGAGGGGATGCCTTGGGCATCCTCAAGCTTAAGATGCTTGAGTCTTCTTAAAATATAGGATGAACCAATTTGGGCATCCCTGCTTAGGGACCTTTCACTCCTTCCTTTTAATCAGTATATCATCCTCTCTTGACCCTTGAAAACTTCCTCCACACCAAACTTCAAGCAAACTCATTAGAGGGTTAGTGCATAATCAAAAATTCACATATTCAGAGGTGACACAATCCATTTTTAACACTTCTGGACATTGCACAAAGCTTCTGAAAGTTAATGGAACAAAGAAACTCATTCATCATAGCAAAAAAGCGGCAATGCTAAATAAAAGGCAGAATCTGTCAAAATTTAATAAAATTGCAGAAGACGAATTTTATAGGCAACTTAACTGCTCAAACGGAAAACTCAAAACTAATGAGTTGCGTACATATCCGAGGATCACGCACGTAAATTTGCATATTTTTAATTTTTACAAGAGATTCAAGTGCGATCTGCATGCATATAATGCTGTTTCATGCTGAAAGAATCCAAATCTAGCATCAACTTTACCATAGAGACTTTACTGGCACAAAAACATGATAAGGAGAGGTTACTGTAGTAAACAACTCCAAGACTCAACAAAAAAATAAAATGAAACTTGGGTTATCTCCCAAGAAGTGCTTTTTCTTTAACGCCTAGCTAGGCGCATAAAGTGCAAATCAAGTATTATCAAGAGAAGAAACATCAACATCATAATGCGGGGTTTGGAGTTTTCTCAACTATGCATTGTATCTTATTTATGTATGGAACTCCCTTTTCAATACCCTTAGGCTTACTATCCTCCTCAAATAAATTTTCAGGGACAATCCAATCAAAATTCTTTTCTAATGCCTCATGCATTCCTATGAGTTTATGAGGTATTGATTTTAATCTCTCCCTCATAATTGAATTTATTAGTGTATCTTAGCCTATCTTTTTCCCTTTTTTCAAGGATACTTGCAAAATTGGTACACAAGCCTAGCATCTTATATCGAATAAAGACTTTCCTAGCTTCTCTAGCTACATCACCAAATTCTCTAAGAAGGGTTTCTAGAATAAAATCTTTCTTTTCTCCTTCTTCCATATCACCGAGTGTAAGAAACATATGTTGCATCATGGGATTAAGATTAACAAATCTAGCTTCCAACATGTGCACTAAAGAGGCAGTAGCAATCAGGAGCAAGTTCTACCAAGGATCTATCTTCAAAATCTTCAAATCTGTACTAATATGAGTGAAAAAATCTTATTATCTTTTCCAATGATAGACCCACTACCTACCGATATATATCTTTCAAAGTAAACTTAGGATGAAGCATGATGAAATAAACAAAGGTAAATAAAGTAAATGCAAGTAACTAATTTTTGTGTGTTTTTAATATGTGAGCAAGTAAATAAGACAGAAAGTAACGTAACTAATTTTTTTGTGTTTTTAATATGAAGCAAACAAGACAAAGAATGAAGTAAAGTAAAGCAAGACAAAAACAAAGTAAAGAGATTGGATGTGGAGACTCCCTGTGGGCCAAGTGTCTTGATCTCCCTAAGAACTGCGCCAGAAAAAGTGCTTGATGCGCGCAGATGTACACGTCCGTTGGGATCCCCAAGAGGAAGGTGATGCGTGACAACAAGTTTTCCCTCATAAAGAAACCAAGGTTATCGAACCAATAGGAGCCAAGAAGCACGCGGAAGGTTGCTGGTGAGGAGTGTAGTGCGCGCAACACCAGTGAAACCGGCGCAACGACCTGCACAACACAATCAGGATACTTTGCCCCAACGTAATGCTGAGGTTGTCAATTCCACCATTAATAAAAACAAAGGATTAAGCGTATCGAGTGGAAGATAGTGTTTGTTTGCAAAGAACAAGAGAAGAACAATAATTGGTGAGAATGTATTCGTGATGTAAAAGAATGGACCGTTCATTAGCTCACTAGTGGTGTCTCTCCAATAAGATAACTAACATGCTTGGTGAACAAATTACCAGATGGGCAATTGAAAAATCAAGATTCAATACATATCAATGATGATTACTATGAGATTTTATATCAGGGCATTACTACAAAGTACATAGACCGTTATCCAAGATGTATCTATGCTCTAAATAATCTATCTTCAAGTATCCATTCCTCCAAACATTGTTGTAAACAACAACATAATTGCATTAAGTATGGTGCGTAATGTAATCAACACAAATATCCTTGCACAAAGCATCGATGTTTTATCCCTAGTAGCAGCCAGCACATCCACAACCTTCGAACCTTCCTGCACCCTGTCCCACATTAAATGGAGGCATGAACCCACCATCGAGCATAAATACTCCCTCTTGAGTTATGCAAGTATCAACTTCTGGCTAGAGCCTCTACTAGCAACAGAGAGCATGCAAGAACATAAACACACATATGATAGATTGATAATCAAATTGACATAGTATTCTAGATTCATCTGATCCCACCAAACACAACATGTAGTGATTACAAATAGATGATCTTGGTCATGTTAGGCAGCCCACAAGATCTAAACAATGATAGCACAAGCGAGAAGACAACCATCTAGCTACCGCTATGGACCCATAGTCCAAGGATGAACTACTCACGCGTCAATCCGGAGGCGGGAATGATGATGTAGAGCCCTCCTATGATGATTCTCCTCCATGTGGTGCGGAGGCGATCTCCTGAATCTCCCGAGATGGGATTGGCGGCGGCGGCTGATGTCTACGGGTGCTTCTGCCGTGGCTCTCGGTACTGGGGTATTCGCGACGAAGGCTTTTGCGGAAGTGGAAGGGCGGTCGTGGCGACGCGAGGGGGCCCACACCATAGGCGGGCGCGGCCAGGGAATAGTCTCGATGACCCACAAGTATAGGGATCGCAACAGTCTTCGAGGGAAGTATTACCCAATTTATCGATTCGACACAAGGGTAGACAAAGAATACTTGTAAGCCTTAACAAATGAGTTGTTGACCACCAAGACTGAAACAAGATTTGAATGCAAGAGTTTATCAAGAAAGGGTCAGCTTTATGGCAGTAGGAATAATGAAATAACAGCAGCGGTGAAATACAGCAGAGGATTATAGTAAACAAAGAAGATTAAAATAATGTAGGCATTAGTGATTCATGAACTACAAGCAATGGATGAGAGAATTCAGGTAACAATCATGTAGGGCATTCGCCGTTAATAATAAAAAGTGTATCCAAGTACTAATCAATCAATAGCCATGTGTTCCAATATAGTCGTACGTGCTCGTAATGAGAAACTTGCACAATATCTTTTGTCCCACCAAACTTTCTATAAGTGTTCTGCCTCTAGAAACCACTGAAACAAGGTACCCTTTAACAGAGTACCTATAAAGCATTAACACTCCGTGAACACAAGGTGATCCTCACGGCCACCGCCTTCCTCCGCTGTCCCACCGTCACTCTGGGCCTTGGTTCCGGATGTTAACGTGTGTACATAACTCTGGCAGTAAGATCAATAAACAATGGGCCATCAGTGATGAAATAATAACATGTTTAGATCTGAGATCATGGACTCGGGCCCTAGTGACAAGAATTAAGCATAACAAGTTGCAACTATAAAAAGCACATCTGATTGACATACCAGGCACCATGCCCTAACAATCTTGTGATCATTACATGATCAATCTCATCCAATCCCTACCATCCCTTCAGCCTACAGCGGGGGAATTACTCACACATGGATGGGGGAAACATGGTTGGTCGATGGAGAGACGGCCGATTGGTGATGGCGGTAAGATCCTCCAATTCCCCGTCCACGTGAGTGCCAACAGAGCCGGGGTCCCGAGGCGAGTTTCGCGATGGCGGCATCGGATGTCTCCGGAAATATCGACGACCCCCCGGCGTTTTAGGTCGAGCATGATATAGTCCGTAGAGAGTGCTGGGGCCGCCAGGCGCCCACACAAATGCGCGCCCTCCCGGGTCGCGTCAAGCCTAGTGTGTGGGGCCCCTGCCCCCACCCGCTTCTGGCTCGGGGCTCCGTCGGTGAGCTATGTAGTAAATAGCCTTCGTATAAATTCCGAGGATTTTCCCGAAAGCTGGATTTCCTGCACAAAAACGGGTAGACACTGTGAGCAATTCTTCCCGAAACAGCGTTAACTGCAAGGTTGCATCCAATATATAAATTAGAGGCAAAACAATAGCAGAAGTGTTCGGGAAAGTAATACGTTTTGGACGTATCAACTCCCCCTAAGCTTAGCTTATTGCTTGTCCCCAAGCAATTCAGTTAACAACTGAGTATAAAAGTGAACTTTCACGTAATTTGATTGTTCATATGATGTAAATATTCTCATGATATGGCAAGTGCTTAAGCAATTCATAATAAGGTACATGCAAATAAAGTCATCTAGTAACTGTGTCAATCATAAAAGAGATACCAACAAACTAATAACAAGCATCATGAAACACTTCAAAAGCATGATTGCAATGTTCATAGAAGGATATGATAAAGTGGTATCTCGCTTGGTTCGTATTTAGAAGTAAAACATAAATGCCCAGCACCAAGTTCATAAAAGACTAGAAGTAAATTTGTCAAAGATAAAAGCATCAAAGTTATACCACGATGATCATATTTTTGGACAAGCATATTATACTAAGAATGACAACATGCTCTCAAGAAAGTGCTCAAAGGAAGGATGGAGACTCAACATAAAAGAAAGATTGACCCCTTCGCAGAGGGAAGCAAGGATTAACATGTGCTAGAGCTTATTTTCAAAGACGTATAAAATTATTTTTTGAGAGGTGTTTGTTGTTGTCAACGAATGATAGTGGTACTCTAACCACCTCGCCAAACAGATTCCAAGAGCAGCTCCCATGAAGGACGTTATCTCTGCCAGCAAGGTAGATCATCCCTCTTCTGTTTACACACAAGATTTTAGTTTCATTATGAGACACTCCCCCAACCTTTGCTTTACACAAAGGTGGCTAACCGAATCCCTGGTGCTCTCCAACATTCACATACCAGTTGGGCACTATTTGCAAGTTAAGTTTCTTAACGGGATGAACTTACAAAACACGTGAAGAGAATTATTAAGGAAGTTGATTAATTGGGGTCGAACCCCGTTGCCACCTCTTTTTGCAAAATTATTGATAAGCTGGATGTGCCACTACCCATTGTGAAAGTCTGTCGAAAGTAAATGACAAGGTTGAAAGATAAAACACCACATATTTCCTCATGAGCTATAAAACATTAACACAAATTGAGAATTAGTTTGAAGGTTTAAAGGTAGCACATGAGAATTTACTTGAATGGTTTGAAATGCCATGTATAGGTATTTATGGTGGACACTTCGAACAACTTGGTTTTCAGGTGTTTAGAAGCACGAGCGATCCCGCTCAGTACAAGTGGAAGCTAGCAATAGACTTGGAAGCGACAATCAAGAGAGCAATAACTGCCATAATCATGTTTGCGACAAAATAAAATTAACTGGAGGCACAAAAGTGATACAAGAACTCGAAGCAAAGTAGATCATCGAGGCTTAATTGACTTTTGTCCAGAGTCATATGCATGCATGAGCATGTGCTAAGTCGATTCAAATGAATTATTTCGGAGGAGGATACCACAATGTCATACCGATTTAGAATAAAACAATGCAAGCAAATATTCATGACATGCTACTCATTATTAAATTGGAACTAATCATGAGAGATCATAAACTACTAGACTTTCATTAAATGACATACACCTCACATGAACCAACTAAGCATGCTCACATGGATGAGTATATGTACAGAAAATGAAAAACAAATAGAGTTCATAACAGCCTCTCACCACAATCAGATTGTTGTAGATCGTCATTACCTTTCACTTGTGCAGCTTGAATAATAATATGAAATGAAACCAAGCTCCAACCACCGGAGACCTCTGAACTCCCTAATGAACTTTACAAAACCAAAGAAGAACAACAAATATTTTTGGTGTTTTCGGGTTAGAAACAAGAAAGGAAACAAGAAAACAAAGCAAAATCTTTTTGGGTTTTCTCATAGCAAACCAACGATAGCAAATAAAGTAAAATAAGAGCAAAGAACCAAATAAACAAATGGTGAAGAGAAACAACAGAAATATTTTTGGTCTTTTGTGTTTTAGGAGAAACAAAGCGAAACAAGAGAGTGCAACCAATGTAAACACAGAAAGCAGATATGAATCACAAACCTGATGAAAGTACAGAAATTGAAATTAACAAAAATCTTCCATTGCTCAGCCCAAGTGTTCAAATAATGAAAGTTAGATAACAACCTGGGGTACATGCTCAAAAATTTCAACTCAAAATAACGTTCGGGCCGTGCGTACGAATTTTTTGGTAACAGGAGAATCTGTTTTTGGACAGCACTTCCTCAAATTCATCCTCCTCTCATTAGAAACCACTCTAAGAAATCCTAAAACAGTATGTACAAGTATCCAGCAAACTATAAGCTGCAAAGAATTATGATGCTATACTTCAAGCTAGGGCTTTTGGCCTATGGAGTTCATTCCAAAGATAGGGTCGGGGTTCCACGTTGGTGGATCGTATACGAGGCTAATAAGGCCCTCACATAGCAATGTCAGGAGGCTCCACATGACCATAATGTTGATATGAGGAGCTCGCTGCATCGGATGAAGAGTCGAGGTGCTCCTCGGCCTCCTCCGTGCCGTCCCTTGCATGATGGCCTTCCCTTTCTATGTATGCATTTAGCTCATTTTCTGTGATCGACCACCCTTTCCTGGCATCAAGGTTAAGCAGAACAGGTGCAGGCAATCGTACTAGTTTTTCAATTTTCTTAGTTATTCTCCAATTTTTCTTATACAAAGTTATCCTATAATGCAGGTTGTTCAAATTAGATGCATCTGAAATAAACTCATGTTTAATCATGGAAACAACATCAAGTTTCTCCATGGAAAGCGGAATATCTAGATGGTGAGGTTCTACACCATGCATAGCTAATAAGCGAGAGGCGATAAGACCTCCACAAATTCCTCCCTTCTCACGGTTAGTAGCAAGTCTACAAGCTATTAAAGCACCCAAATTATAAGTCCTATCCTGTTGCAAAGCGGCAGCTAAGAAAGCCATATCTTGGACAGACAACTTACTTGCATTCTTTCTAGCAAGAACGCACTTTGTAACGAAATAAGCAAAGTAGCGGATAGCTGGGAGTTGAATGCTACTGATCTTACCACCATCATCGGAGAAGCTTCTCCCATGACAAATCATTGTATAAAGATTCGAGAGCTCCCGCGGCGTTCCCCTGACCTTCTCACAGGATCCCCACTGCGGCACTCTAATTGCTGCACAAAAGTCACTAAAGGGCAAGTTGATAGTTTTGTTATAAATCTTGTATCGGACCATGGGGTTAGTTTGAGACCGATGAAATTCGAAATCCTGCACAACCGACACCGTTAGTTTAACATATTGGTGAGGTTCACCAGCAAAACCTTCCAACCCTGCATTGGAAATCAGTGTTTGAACATCTTGCAGGATTCCTGCATTCCGCATAAAATCAGTGCATGGGTAATAAGAGGGGTATACTCCCTCTTCACGGTGAACTCTCATGACTTGTTGCACCTCCAATTCTTGTTGGTTTAGTTGGTGCATACTTCCTTCCATTTTCTGAAATTTTTCAATAATCATTATAAAATTTGATTTCAAGGTATATAATTGAGGGGAACTACTATAGGAACTTGCTAGAGTACTAATCATGCATCAAAACTAATTTCTACCACTTAGAACAAGCATGCAAGCTCACTAAACATGTTACCTACAGCAACAAAATATTCAAGATATACTTAACCAAACAAAATTCTAATTGGATAATCAAAGGAGTCACATACCGGAGAGCAAATGTGCCAAATTTCAGACAGAAATCTGGGCTGAGCAAAGAGATCGAGAAATCTCGAGTTCTTGAGCAGAAACGCGAGTGAGAGAAAGTGAGTACGAGTTTTTTCGGGAGAGAGAGTGCAATGAGTGAAAGAGATGATGAAGTGGGGCAAGGAGGGGCCCACACACCAGGTGGCGCGCCTCTTGTCAAGGCCGTCTAAAAGCACTGCGCTCCCACTGTCATCCCTGTGTGCTCCCAGTGCCCCTTCAAAAATAAGACTACCAGATAATTTTTAAAATTTTTGAGAACTTCAAAATGCACATTGCAGCAGTAATTATTACTCACAGAAAAATGATTTCAAATCTAAACAACTAAAGACATGCTAAACAAAGCAAGGCAAAAAGCAAATGGAGGGAGAACGAAAGAAAGAAATGTTGTTTAGCTCTCTTATGCATTAAAATATATTTGTTAACAAGGTTGATCAAGTCTTGCTACCAAATAAATTTTATATGACATAAGAAGAAATAAACCCCAAATCAATCATGTTACCTTATATTGAATTGATATGGATCCAATCACAAGAGTTTGATATTCTTCTTTAGGCTCATATATGGGACAATCAATGGATCCCACTTTGATAGTTTTCACATTAAAAATTGTATTAACTCCATATACTTTATCAATCCTCTTTGGAAAATAGACAATATGTTCCTTGTCATCAACATTGAAAGTAAACTTGCCTTTATTGCAATCAATAACAGCCCCTAATAGCCCCTGCAGTATTAAGAAAGGGTCTTCCAAGAATAATGGACATATTATCATCTTCAGGCATTTCCAACACAACAAAATCAGTTAATATCAAACAATGTTGAGTAACTTGAACAGGAACATTTTCACATAAACCAACAGGAATAGCAGTAGATTTATTTGCAAAGATATATCAGTTGGTATTAACTTATCTAAATCAAGTCTCTTGTAAAGAGAAAAAGGCATTACACTAACACCTGCGCTCCCAAATCACATAGAGCAAGTTCTAACATAATATTCTCAAGGAATAGTAGGTATACCTGGGTCGCCCAACTTCTTTGGAATCTTACCATTGAAGGAGTAATTAGCGAGCATAGTGGAAATTTCCTCATTGGGAATTTTCCTTTTGTTAGAGACAATATCTTTCATATACTTTGAATAAGGAGGCAATTTTATAGCATCAGTCAAAGGAATTTGCAAAAATAAAGGTTTCATCCAATCACAAAATTTATTATAATGTTCTTCTTCCTTTGATTTTAGTTTCTTAGCAGGAAAATGCATTTGCTTTGAACCCATGGTTCTCTTTCATTACCATGTTTCTTTGTAATAAAATCTTCTTTAGTGTACTTTTTATTTTTTTCATGCTTTTCAGGTTCTTTTTCAACCTCTTCTTTATCAGGAGTATCATTCTTATCATTATCTTTCTCATGTTCATTACCACTTTCAGTTTCAGCATCATAAATAGAAATACTATTAGGATCATTAACAGGTTCAGAGGATTCTACAACAGCTTTATGTTTCTTCTTCTTTTTCTTAGAAGGACTACTAGTTTCTTTAGTTCGTTGAGAATCTTGTTCAATTCTTTTGGGATGCCCTTCAGGATATAGAGGATCCTGGGTAGAAACACCACCTCTAGTTGTTACTTCATAAGCATGTTTTTCTTCATGAGTATTTTTTAACAAGTCATTTTGCACTTTAGTAAGTTGATCAATTTGAGTTTGAATCATATTAAAATGTTTAACAAGCATCTTAACATCATTGGAGGTTCTCTCCACAATATCATGAATTTACTAATAGCTTGAGAATTTTCTATTAGATGATTCTCTACTCTCATATTAAAATTATTTTGCTTAACAATATAATTATCAAATTCATCTAAACATTGATCAGGAGGTTTTGAATATGGAATATCTCCTCTATCAAAGCGTTGAAGAGAATGTACCTCAATTGTGGATGAAGGGGGAATTATCTTACATAGGTCTTCTATTGGAGGCAAATTCTTCACATCTTCAGATTTAATACCTTTCTCCATAAGAGATTTCTTGGCTTCCCTCATATCTTCATCATTTAATTCAAGGGATTTCTATTTTCGTGCCCCTGTCCCTAGTTGTACTCGCTTTCCTGCCTCCTAGTTTTCTCGCTACCTAAACGCTTATTCAAACCCGTGTATGTGTTTTAGACGGCAGTGGATTCTTTAGTTGACCGCTCGGCTGGCAAATGGTCGCAGGGGTCACACAGGTGGGCTCGTGCTGCGTACATAGAAAGTAATCGCGTGGGACAAAAGATCGAGAAGCGCTTATTGCACAGGAGCAGGAGCTGGGTTCTCTCTCGCCCAAATTTGCATTATTAAGTGCACCTTTTTCCCCTCTTTCTCTCTGTCCTTTTCACCAAATTAGTATAAAATCTAGAGAAGCTTGCATTTCTGACTTTCTTCAATTATTTGTGCCTTTTGGCCCTCGTTGTTTGCCCAATATGGCAGCAAATCTCGCTCTCTGGTCCATATGTATGTAGTTAAATCTAGAAGCAAATCTCCAGGATAATGTACGATAAATTCACAGTCATAGTAAATCAAGAAAACTAAGTACGGCCAACAAAATATAGTAGACTAGGGATAGATAATCCCTAGATAATATGGATAGATAATAGGTTGCATACACAGCAGCCAACATAGTAACAGGTTCTTCACAGCACCATCATACTAACATAACAAGGGATCCCTAGCTAACAACAAAGGGATCCCAACAACAAACTAGGAGGCAGCAGCAGCAGCAGCACACGTCCAGGACTCCGCCTACCCCATCTGGCTCTGCCTCCACTTGTTGCTCTTGCTCCCCTTGGGAGCCTTGGGCTTGAGCGGAGGCATGCGCCCGGCGGAGATCTCCACCCGCTGCAAGCTGCGGAGGTGCATGCCGAGCGCCCTGTGCTTGGCGCGGAAGGAGTGGACGTTCACCGTCGTGCCGACGTTGGGGAAGGTGTTGCTGATGTTCTCGGCATGCGTGACGAGGCAGTTGAAGTCCGTGGCGCCGAGTCTCCTGGTGCAGAAGGGGCACCTGTAGACCTCCTTGGCGAAGTAGGAGATGTACTGGCCGACCTGCAGCCTCCGCAGCACTTGGCGAGTCTTGACGTCCTCCTCCTCTTCGTCGCTGCCGACGTCGCTGCCAGACATCTGATCCATATCAAACAGAAACTAGTGAATGAGTTGCAACGATGACTAACGTACATGATAACAAAGTTAAGAAAAACAGAGTCAGCCTCAGTTAGAGTGGACATGATTATATATCTACAGGGAAGGTGTTAGCGAACTAAAGCTCATGCACAACAGATTTGTACACAGCAATGGTTCGCTGAACCCTCCCTGTAAAAATTTGTGCCCAACCATTCATCATAGGCAAAGAAACAGATTCTAGATCTGAACTAGATCTGAACTTGAACACATTCGAGATTATTTGCAAAATTAAATGGTTGATATCTTTTGATTAGTGCATAAAATAACTGATTGAGATCCCATGATTACTTGCATAAATTAACTGATTGAGATCCAATATTACTTGCATAAATTAACCGAACAGCCGAACCCCAAATCTTAAACGAAATCAAGAAGTGATCAAAACAAAATGGAATAAAATCGGCGCAAATATTAGCCCAATACTCATCCATCTACAGATCCATCTACACCAGCAAAAATAGGGTTCCAAAAGGAATGGGAACAAAAAGGAAGCAAAACCATAGTTACCTCGTTCATGGGTCCTCCAAAGGAGGTGTCGTAGGGGCTCGGGGCGGGACGATGGCACGGGGTCGTAGGGGCCCATCCCGCCGGATCCGACTGCTACCGGCGGAAGAGCTCCGATGCACCGGCGACGGCGGCGGCGGCGGCGACGTCCGTAGAGGGGACGGCGCCGAAGATGGAGGCGTCGCGCTTCGAGCCTACCTCGACGATGGGATTGGCATTCTCCTTGTCCATCTCTCCGGCGGAGGAAGAGGAAGAGGAAGAGGGAGAGGGAGAGGGTTTTTGCTTTGGAGAAGATGATGGGACGTGAGAGAGTTGGCGATGCGTGAGCGAGTGAGAGTGACAGAGAGAGTGCGAGGAGGCGTCTATAAAGGCGAGGGGTGGTTAATGCGACCCGCGTCCTACGCGTGCACAGGTGCACGTCTGCACGTCTTGGACTTCTGCAACGCGACACGCGTCCACGATTGCACGTCTCGACTTCTCCACCGCGACCCGCGTCTACGCGTCAACAATTGCACGTGTCCTCGAGTCTAACCCTGGAAATTTAAATATACTCAGGTATACCCTCGAGTCTTATACTAGCATTTTTTGTGTGCTCAATTTTCCCCTCGAGTGCTAATACTGGCTAGTGCAATATACTCAGTTTTACCCCAAGTGGATGGTCAACAGAGAGTCAACAAATGGGATTAACTAGTTAAATGAGTCATTTAATGTGCAAAAAAATCCGAAAAAGAGTGGCACTTACTCATGGAGTCTTTACCACAAATTGCCACTTCTTCATAGATAAATCATAGATAAATCAAGTTTACCACAAATTGCCACTTCTCAAATCACCTAGTAGCTATGAAGGTGCATGGTTTTCCACAATAAGCCCTTCCCAAAACAGCTTCCCCCAAATCATACTTTGTCTAAATGAGGCCACAATTCTCACAATGATGTATATTGGTATTGAAAATAGTTTGAGGTAGGCCAAGATGGGTTTCATTGTACAAAACAGGCATTTTCCATTTTTTTAAAGGATTTTAAATCTCATATTTGAATCCCTTAGTCTATTTACTACTCAGGTGCCCTTGGTTTCTTGATACTACTCAGTTTTGCCCTCAAGTACTGTCACAAATGCTCACATCGCCCTGATTGGTCTAGCCCATGTCACGCGGATCGTGCCCACCGACCGTTGATCGTATGATATAGGGAACGGGCAGGATAACCTCTCTTCACATGTTAATTAGCTTCCACCCCAAGTATGTCAAGGGCGGCTTCTTTCAGACATTTTTCACGCCGCTAAAAATTATAAACTTTTTTAGGGCGTTATTTTCACGCAACAATGATAAACCATCACCGATGAAAGGTTACCATTACTTTTCACTTAAAAAAATGATAAACCATCAACAATTTGTTGTAGCCATTACTTTTCACGCAAAAAAGATAAACCATCACCGATTTGTTGTTGCCATTAACGCAGAAAATGATAAACCATCACCGATTTGTTGTTGCTATTACTTTTCACGCAAAAAAATGATAAACTATCAACAATTTGTTGTAGCTATTACTTTTCACGCAACAAAAAATGGTAAACCATCACCGATTTGTGTAGCTATTACTTTTCACGCAAAAAAATGATAAACCATCAACAATTTATTGTAGCCATTACTTTTCACAAAAAAAGATAAACCATCACCGATTTGTTGCTGCCACACACAAAAAAATAATAAACCATCACCGATTTGTTGTTGCCATTACTTTTCACAAAAAAATGATGCCATACATGATGGCATACCGATGACCCACAAGTATAGGGGATCGCAATAGAGGGAAGTAAACCCAAATTTATTGATTCAACACAAGGGGAGGTAAAGAATACTCGTGAAGTCTTTTACCAATGCAGTTGTCAATTCAGCTGCACTTGGAAACAGACTTGCTCGCAAGCAATTTATCAGTAGTAACAGTTTTATGGCAGTAGGAATAGTGAAATAACAGCAACGGTGAAATAAAGACAGCAGTAGTGATTATAGTAAACAACAGGATTAAAATACTGTAGGCACAGGGATGGATGAACGAGCGTTGCATGGATGAGAGAAACTCATGTAACAATCAAAGCAGGGGCATTTGCAGAGAATAATAAAACGGTATCCAAGTACTAATCAATCAATAGGCATGTGTTCCATATTTAGTCGTACGTGCTCGCAATGAGAAACTTGCACAACATCTTCTGTCCTTACCAACCGGTGGCAGCCGGGCCTCTAGGGAAACTGATCGATATTAAGGTACCTTTAATAAAGTACCGGAGCAAAGCATTAACACTCCGGGAACACATGTGATCCTCACATCACTACCATCCTCCGTTGTTCCGAGTCACACTTCGGGCCATTGGTTCTGAGCAATGCATATGTGTATACAACTTGCGTAAGATCATAAAACAATCTAATATCTTCATGAATCAATAACATGTTCAGATTTGAGATCATGGCACTCGGCCCCAGTGACAAGTATTAAGCATAACAAGTTGCAACAATATCATAAAAGTGACATCTACGGCTACCAGGCACTATGCCCTAACAATCTTATGACTACATGACCAATCTCATCCAACTCACCATCCCCTCACCTGCCGGGGGAACTACTCACGGAGCATGATGGAGGCGGTGGCGTTGATGGAGATGGCTTCCGGCACTTCCCTGCCCCGGCAGGTGCCGGACAAGAGACTTCGTCCCCCGAATTGGAAAGCTCGCATGGTGGCGGCGCCCTGGAGTCTCTTTCTCTCGAGTTTCGTCATGGTAATGGTGTTTTTAGGTCAAGGCCTTATAGGCGAAGAGGCGGCAGTAAGACTGGGTCCCACACACAGCCGGCGCGGGCCTGTGCTAGGTCGCACCGCCTCATGGTGTGGCGGCCCTTCCTGCCCCTCTCCCACTCTTCTTCGGTGTTCTGAGCCTTCCGGGAAAAATAGGAGGTTTGGTCTTCGTTTCGTCGACCCGAGAATATTGCCCGAACAGCCTTTCTGGAACTAAAAACTCAGAAAACAGGAACTGGCACTATGGCATCTTGTTAATAGGTTAGTTCCGGAAAACGATAAAAACATCATAAAGTGCAAGCAAACATGTGGCATTATTACAAACAAGCATGGAATGATAGCCTATGGGATACGCTGGGACGTATCAGCATCCCTGTGCTTGTTCTCCATGTCATTCCAGCAGGTAAACGAGCAAAAAGAATAATTTCAGGTGACATGCTACTTACATAATCTTGATCATACTATTACAAAGCATATGAAATGAATGAAGTGACTCAAGGCAATGATCTATAGTTGCTAACAAATAGATAACATATAGCAAAACTTTTCATGAAGAGTACTTTCAAGACAAGCATCAAAAGTCTTGCATAAGAGTTAACTCATAAAGCAATAGATTCAAAGTAAAGGCATCGAAGCAACACAAAGGAAGATTAAGTTTCAGCGGTTGCTTTCAACTTTCAACATGCATATCTTATGGATAATTGTCAATACAGAGTAATATGATGAATGCAAATAAGTAAGTATGTAAGAATCAATGCACACAGTTAACACAAGTGTTTGTTTCTAAGATAGAAAGAAGTGGGTAAACTGACTCAACATAAAGTAAAAGAATGGCCCTTCACAGAGGGAAAAGCATCGATTGCTATATTTGTGCTAGAGCTTTGGTTTTGAAAACATAAAGAGAGCATAAAAGTAAAGTTTTGAGAGGTGTTTGTTGTTGTCAACGCAATTGTAGTGGGCACTCTAACTCCCTTACAGACAAACCTTCAAAGAGCGGCTCCCATTTATTTTTATTTTGGGTGGCACTCCTTCCAACCTTTCTTTCACAAACCATGCCTAACCGAATCGGGTGCCCGCCAACAATCTCATACCATGAAGGAGTGCCTTTTTATTTTAGTTTGATTATGATACTCCTCCCCACCTTTGCTTTCTCAAGCCATGGCTAACCGAACCCTGCCGCCCAACAATCACATACCATGGAGGAGTGTCTATTTTGTTACCACTGTGGGATCATCCCATTGCCAGCTCTTTTTTGCAAAATTATTGGATAGCGATGAAGCCACTAGTCCATTGGTGAAAGTTGCCCAACAAGATTGAAAGATAAACACCACATACTTCCTATGAGCTATAAAACATTGACACAAATCAGAGGTGATAAATTTTGAATTGTTTAAAAGGTAGCACTCAAGCAATTTACTTTGGAATGCCGGGAGAAATACCATATAGTAGGTAGGTATGGTGAACATAAATGGCATAGTGGTTGGCTCAAGGATTTTGGATGCATGAGAAGTATTCCTCTCGAGCATAAAGTTTAGGCTACAAGGTTATTTGAAGCAAAACACAAGTATGAACTGCACAAAGAAACTTAGCATAAGAACATATTGCAAGCATTATAATACTCTACACTTCTTTCTTGTTGCTCAAACACTTTTACCAAAAAATATCAGACCTTAGAAAGACCAATCATGCAAACCAATTTTAACAAGCTTTCTACGGTAGTTCTCCACCAATAGGTTTAAACTACATGAAAAAACTTAATCATGATCTACTTAAGAGCTCAAAACAATTGCCAAGTAAATTATCCAAGACATTATGAGGCATTTTCTATTTCCAACCAAACTAATAAGTATTGTAGCTTCCAACTTTTATCATTGAACATTAAAAGTAAAATGAAGAACAAGTGTTCATATGAAAAAGCGGAGCGTGTCTCTCTCCCAAACAAGGATTGCTAGGATCCATCTTTATTCAAACACAAACAAAAATAAAAACACATAGACGCTCTAAGTAAAGCACATAAGATGTGACCGAATAAAAAGATTTCAATAGAAGAAACCTGATAAGTTGATGAAGAAGGGGATGCCTGGGGCATCCCAAAGCTTAGATGCTTGAGTTCTTGAAATATGCTGGGATGAACCACGGGGGCATCCCCTAGAATTTTCACTCTTCTTGATCATATATCATCCTCCTCTCTTGGCCCTCCTCGAAAACTTCCTTCACACCAAACTTCATGCAAACATTAGAGGGGTTAGTACTCAAAAACTTTAATCCACCTTGGTCCTGTAGTGACACATTGCAAGAACTCAATAAAACATTAGCTACAGCTCTCCACGTCTAGAAAGCAAAGTCCACAAGAGACAATGCAAAAAACAGAGACAGAATCTGCCAAAACAGAACAGCCAGTAAACACGAATTTTAAAATGGTACTTCCGTTGCTCAAATCAGAAAACTCAAAACTAATGAAAGTTGCGTACATATCTGAGGATCACGCATGTAAATTGGCAGATTTTTCTGAGTTACCTACAGAGAAAACAGCCCAGATTCGTGACAGATAGAAATCTGTTTCTGCGCAGAAATCCAAATCTAGTATCAACCTTCGATTAGAGGCTTCACTTGGCACAACAAACACAAAACTAAGATAAGGAGAGGTTGCTACAGTAGTAAACAACTTCCAAAACACAAATATAAAACAAAGTACTGTAGCAAAATAACACATGGGTTATCTCCCAAGAAGTTCTTTCTTTATAGCCGTTAAGATGGGCTCAGCAGTTTTAATGATGCACTCGCAAGAAACAAGAGTAGAGGTAAAAGAGAGCATCAAAAGCAAATTCAAAACACATTTAAGTCTAACATGCTTCCTATGTAAAGGAATCTTGTAAATAAACAAGTTCATGAAAAGCAAAGTAACAAGCATAGGAAGATAAAACAAGTGTAACTTCAAAATTTTAAGCATATAGAGAGGTGTTTTAGTACCATGAAAATTTCTACAACCATATTTTCCTCTCTCATAATAATTTTCAGTAGCTTCATGAATAAACTCAACAATATAACTATCACATGCAGCATACTTTTCATGATCCACAAACACATAATTTTTATCAAGCTCAAAAATAGTAGGATCAAAACTTCCAAACTCACTTTTATCAATAATATAACAAGGTGATCGATCAATCTCAAGAGATATGGGACTCTTAAATAAAGTCAATACTTTTCCAATCCCATTTTCATTAGTAGTACAATTAATATTATCAAGTAACATAGGACCATCATCTAGAGCTTTATCATAGACATTTGCCAAGCAAAATTCTTTAGTACCATGCATTTCGACATCAGGCACAAACAAAGCATTATCATAAGATTTATCAAAGTAGCATGGATTATCATAAATAACAGTAGCATAATCATTCTCACAAGTATTACTCATAGGTACTATTTCAAGAGAATCCACAGGAACATAACATTCAACCTCTTCCGGTAAGCATGGAGGACAATCAAATAGTGTAAGAGATAAAGAGTTACTCTCATTAGAAGGTTGACATGGGTAGCTAATCCATTCTTCCTCCTTTTGTTCGTCGCTCTCTTCTTCTTTTTCATCCAATGAGCTTTCAGGTTCATCAATTTCCTCCTCTTTTTCATCCAATGAGCTTTCAGGTTCATCAATTTCTTCTTCCACCGGTTCCTGCAAATTGTGAGTGCATTCTTGTGCATTAATGTGTCTCTCTTTATAATCAAGGATATACGGATTCCTACTGTAGCATTCTATACAAGAATTAAGGATAGTAGAGACATAATCTTTAAGGTCCTTACAAATAGCACAAGTTTCATAATTCTCAACCATGAAGGATTCTATCTCGGAGGCTCCCATAAATAAGACAAATTGTTCTACCTCTTCGAACCCATAATGAATATAGCAATTCCGATTATAGTTCTTAATTAAAAATTCCTCACTAAAGCCACATTGAAATTTAAGATGTTTAGTATCCTGTTGAGAGCAACAGTTTATATCATGGCGTCTAAGCAAGATTCTAGCCATTGTATTCAATTTTTCTATCATAGCACTCATTATTTTACCAGTTCTTGATTCTCTATAATTATTATAACATTCTATAAGCTCCAAGTAGGTTAATGGTTCTCCCATAACAGCAGTTTTTAATTTTTAGGTTTTTCAAATTTTTATGGATTTTTGGGTATATAGGAAAAGTAAAACAAGACAAAAAGAAACTAAGCAAAAGTAAACTAGACAAAATAATACTAGAAAGAAATAAACTAAGCACAAATAAACTAGACAAAAGTAAACTAGCAAGACAAAGTACAATAAAAGCAAGAGAGATAGATAGAGTGTAAGGTGAACTTATGAGTAGAGCTAGGTCCCCGGCAACGGCGCTTTAAAATAGTCTTGATGACCCACAAGTATAGGGGATCGCAAAGTCTTCGAGGGAAGTAAACCCAAATTTATTGATTCGACACAAGGGGAGGTAAAGAATACTTGTAAGCCAGCGGAGTTGTCAATTCAGCCGCACTGGAAACAGACTTGCTCAAGAGTTTATCAAAAGAGTAACAGTTTTATGGCAGTTAGGAATAGTGAAATAACAAAGCAAGTGAAATAAAGACAAAGCAGAGTGATTATAGTAAACAGCAGGATTAAAATATGTAGGCAATGGGACGGATTTAACGGGCGTTGCATGGATGAGAGAAACTCATGTAACAATCAAAGCAAGGCATTTGCAGATAATAATAAAACGGTATCCAAGTACTAATCAATCAATAGGCATGTGTCTCCATATTTATCGTACGTGCTCGCAATGAGAAACTTGCACAACATCTTCTGTCCTACCAGCCGGTGGCAGCCGGGCCTCTAGGGAAACTACTGGATATTAAGGTACTCCTTTTAATAAAGTACCAGAGCAAAGCATTAACACTCCGTGAACACATGTGATCCTCACATCACTACCATCCTCCGTTGTCCCGGATGCCACTTCGGGGCCATTGGTTCCGGACAGCGACATGTGTATACAACTTGCAGGTAAGATCATAAACAATGAATATCTTCATGAATCAATAACATGTTCAGATCTGAGATCATGGCACTCGGGCCCTAGTGACAAGCATTAAGCATAACAAGTTGCAACAATATCATAAAAGTGACATCTACGGATACCAGGCACTATGCCCTAACAATCTTATGACTATTACATGACCAATCTCATCCAATCCCTACCATCCCCTTCAGCCTGGCGGGGGAATTACTCACGGAGCATGATGGAGGCGGTGGCGTTGATGGAGATGGCCTGGGCACTTCCCCGTCCCGCAGGGTGCCGGGACAGACTGTCCCCCGAATTGGAGTTTCACGATGGTGGCGGCGCTGGAGTCTTTCTGGAGTTTCGTCAAGTGGTACGGTGTTTTTGTGTCGAAAGGGATTTTATAGGCGAAGAGGCGCAGGGGGCACTGGGGGCTCCACACCACAGCCGCGCGGCTCAGGCCAGCCGCGCCGCCCGTGGTGTGGGCGGCTCCTCCGGCCCCTCTCCGACTCTTCTTCGGTGTTCTGGAGCCTTCCGGGAAAATAGGAGGTTTGGTCTTCGTCGCGAATTCCGAGAATATTGCCCAACAGCCTTTCTGGAACCAAAAACAACGGAACAGAACTGGCACTATGGCATCTTGTTAATAGGTTAGTTCTGAAAACGCATAAAAACATCATAAAGTGCAAGCAAAACATGTAAGTATTGTCATAAAACAAGCATGGAACGACAGAAATTATGGATATGTCGGGGACGTATCACATACCTATAACAACAAGGAATATCTAAAAGGGAAAGTTTCAGAAAATTTGAAATTTAGGGTGAAAATGATGCCATACATGATGTTGTTTTTCGAGGTTTTGACCTGAAAATCAATTGGGTATTATAAAGGGAAATAAAAAGTTCGAAAAATGTAAAAATGAAACAATCTATCTATCTATGTATAGAAGATCATCTGTATGAAATTTGAGGTTATTTAGAGAAGGTAGAAAAAATCACCTTGTTAGAAAAGCTGGTTTCAGCGAGACGAAACGGCATGCGCTTAAGCAAAGTGATTTTTTCGAACATCTCCAAATGACCCCAAATTTTCCATACATGATGCCATACGTGTAACAACAAGGAACCCTATCTAAAAAGTGTCAAAAAAGTTTGCCCAACCGTATAGCTCTATCAAAAAGAACCTCACCATGGCGCTAGTATAATTTTGGGATAGTTACAAACTTTCGTTACCTAACCTTCAACATGAAACTTGTTTCAAATTCATTTTGGCCTACAAGAAACAAATCTCAACTTGATTCGAGCACCACAGCCTCCAAACGATGCCGATGCCGATATCGGCATGGTCAGAACGGCTATGCTCGCGCCACACTGCTAGGTCAACGTCGGGATGCACCCTCAATCCCGTCCCCTCATTCGATCACTGACACACCAGAGATACCACCGAGGCCAATGCCGAACGTACATGATGATGCCAATGCCGAACATGCATGCACGCCGCTGTGGGCACGGCCACGCCGACCCGCTATGCTGGACGCCACAGACCGCCGCGAGGTCTTTCCCTTCGCCACCACACTCTCCTAGCACCCACCTATACACGCCAGAAAGGAGAGACACTAGTTTTCTCTACATTGCTCGCGTTCGTGTCCGACACGGTCAGTCAAAGTTTTGAGGTGGTCGTCGATGTCGTCGACCATTTCTTCTCTTCTTTGCATGGTTAAACACGTCTAGTTCATATCTATCTAATGCGTCTGGTCTCGCCTCATGCAGTTCTTTGTGGACGTCGATCTCATCTCGGCACCCCGCATGCCACCTCCTCCGTGCCATCGCTGTAGAGCTCCGTTTAAAAATCTAATCCTACCCGTGTATTGCCCCTTGTATCAGCGTCATGGCCCCACTTGTCATTTGATATACCGAAGCCCCACTCGTTCGCGTTTTGGTCAGGGATACAGCGATGCTTACGGTCAAACAAAGATGGATGGTCTGACGTGTCTTTGCAGGCTCTACGTGGCCCCACTAGTCAGAAGATAACGGTCAACCGTCGGGCAACCGGCCGTTACATCACGTGTGATGGTTTCAGACAAACGTTTGGGTAAAACCGAGGAAAAACTAAGGAGCTGGGGAAAACTGAGCACAACTAAGCTTCCCTCATATCTTCATCATTTAATTCAATCATACCCCTCTTCTTCAATATAGGTGTCGGGGTTGGTTCAGGTGTAGACCAATCATCATGATTTTTGCTTATCTTAGCCAATAATTCTTCAGCTTCGTCCGGAGTTCTTTTCCTGAAAACACAATCAGCACAACTATCCAGGTATGCCCTAGACTCAATGGTTAGTCCACTATAAAATATATCAAGTAAATCATGCTTTTCCAAATCATGTCCAGGCCGAGCTCTAATAAGAGAGCAAAACCTTGCCCAAGCTTCAGGCAATTTCTCTCCATCTTCCTGGTCAAAACTATAAATTTTCTGCAAAGCAATATGTTGAGCACTAGCGGGAAAGTATTTCCGAAAGAAAACATCAAGCAAACAACTTGGACTATTAATAGAATCAGGAGGCAAATTATTATACCAAATCTTAGCATCATCCTTTAATGAGAAAGGAAAATCTTAGCAACAAAATAAGTACGCATCTTAACATCATCAGAAAACAAGCTACTTAAAGTAGAAAGCTCATTCATATGTTCTACAGCACTCTCTTTTTCAGTACCACAAAAGGGTGTTTTCTCAACAATAGATATATGAGATAAATCAAGAGAAAAATCATAATCTTTATCCTTAATGTTTATAGGAGATGTGGCAAATTTAGGATCAGGAGACAGTTTATATCTAACAACATGTTGTGCAATAAGCTTTTTAAGGTTACTTGTACTAGTAGTAGCATTGCATTTATCAATAAAATCATCATCAAGTTCCACATAATCTTCATCAAGATCATCAATCTCAGGTGAATTAACAGGTGTAACAGTATTTTCATTAGGAGTTTCAGTATTTTCAATTTGTCTAGACCTAGCAATTGTAGCATCTAGAAAAGGACCTAATGAACCAGTATTATCAAGCACAATAGAAGCATCATCAAAATTATCAGAGGAATTTTCAGATTCAGCAGAAGTACCAACACGTGAAGTTTGTGGTGGTGAAACAAGTTGACTTATCACAGATGGTGAATCAAGAGCAGTAGAGGTACTCAGAGTTGTACCTTTTCTTGTAGTGGATGGTAATATGGCGACTTTAGTATCGCGAGGTTTACCCATGATGGAGGATTTGCAGCGAACAATATCAATCCAAGTGAACTTGCAAATAAAGCTATGCTCCCCGGCAACGGCGCTAGAAAATAGTCTTGATGACCCACAAGTAGGGGATCGCAACAGTCTTTCGAGGGAAGTATTACCCAATTTATTGATTCGACACAAGGGGAGACAAAGAATACTTGTAAGCCTTAACAGCGGAGTTGTCAATTCAGCTGCACCGGGAAACAGACTTGCTCGCAAGAGTTTATCGTAGCAACAGTTTTATGGCAGAGGAATAATGAAATAGCTATATGAAATAAAGACAGCAGTAGTGATTATAGTAAACAACAGGATTAAAATAATGTAGGCACAGGGATGGATGAACGGGCGTTGCATGGATGAGAGAATTCATGTAACAATCATGGTAGGGCATTTGCAGGTAATAATAAAGCGGTATCCAAGTACTAATCAATCAATAGGCATGTGTTCCATATATAGTCGTACGTGCTCGCAATGAGAAACTTGCACAACATCTTTTGTCCTACCAGTAGGTGGCAGCCGGGCCTCTAGGGAAACTACTGGAAATTAAGGTACTCCTTTTAATAGAGTACCGGAGCAAAGCATTAACACTCCGTGAACACATGTGATCCTCACGTCACCGCCTTCCCCTCCGGTTGTCCCAATTTCTGTCACTTTGGGGCCTCGGGTTCCGGACAGCAACGTGTGTATACAACTTGCAGGTAAGATCAATAAACAATGCATATCATGATGAAATAATAACATGTTCAGATCTGAGATCATGGCACTCGGGCCCTAGTGACAAGCATTAAGCATAACAAGTTGCAACAATATCATAAAGTAATATCTACGGATACTAGGCACCATGCCCTAACAATCTTGTGACTATTACATGATCAATCTCATCCAATCCCTACCATCCCCTTCAGCCTACAGCGGGGGAATTACTCACACATGGATGGGGAAACATGGCTGGTCGATGGGAGACGTCGGTGGTGATGGCGGTGAAGATCCTCCAATTCCTCATCCCGACGGAGTGCCAAACGGAGTTTCGGTCCGAGGCGGAGTTTCGCGATGGCGGCGGCATACCGGATGGTCTCTGGAAATATCGACGTACGGTGCTTTTAGGTCGAAAGCGTATATAGTCCGAGCAGGCTGTGGGGCCGCCGAGGCGCCACACAACAAGGCGGCGCCCTCCCCGGCCCGCCGCCTAGTGTGGGGGCCTCGGGCCCCCACCTGGCTTGCCCTTCTCGTCAAGATTCTCGGGAAAATAGGGCCTTTCACATAAATTCGAGGATTTTCCAAAGTTGGATTTCTGCACAAAAACGAGACACCAGAGCAATTCTGCTGAACAACGTTAGTCCGCGTTAGTTGCATCCAAAATACACAAATTAGAGGCAAAACAATAGCAAAAGTGTTCGGAAAGTAGATACATTTTGGATGTATCAGCCAGCCCCTATGGTGGCGGCGCCGTCGCCACTTCGTTATCCCTTCGTCTTCCCGGAGCTTCGTGGAAAAATAGGACCCCGGGCGTTGATTTCGTCCATTCAGAATATTTCCTTACTAGGATTTCTAAACCAAAAACAGCAGAAACAACAACTGGCGCTTCGGCATCTTGTTAATAGGTTAGTGCCGGAAAATGTATAATAATGATGTAAAGTATGTATAAAACATTCAAGTATTGTCATAAAAGTAGCATGGAACATAAGAAATTATAGATACGTTTGAGACGTATCACTAGCAAATATGGTGTTAGGTGAGTATGGTGGAAAGCCAAAAGCCAAAAGACGAAATCCGAAATCAAGTTTGTTGTTGAGAGTGGGTGAAATCCAAAAACTCAAATGTCAAAGCGATGATCACTATAAACACGGAAAAGATGTGGAACTCACACACGGGATAAGCGGGGTTAGTGCAACCAAGGAATGAGCGGAAAAGTGTATGTACGGTTGCTCGGTGTCACACTAACACAAGGAGAGGCAAAGCTTTGGTTGCAATATGAGAGACAACAAGATTCACACGCGGCCTCTCTTCTCTTTTGCTTAAAAGCTTTCTCTCTTTTGCTTTGGTGGCACTTGCACACTTTTGTATCTATGATGGCACTTTGCACACTTTTGCTCTTTTTGTGTTTTGGCGGCTTTTTCTCGCACTATGTTAGCGTTAGCTCGCTTTTGCTATCTTGCCACACGAGTTTTGCTTAGAAGCTTGACTCCACACTACACACACACCTCACAATCGGGGCCACGTGCAATGTCTCGCAACACTCGATAAGCAATGCTCGATAGGATAGATCGCAAAAGAAGAGGGGTTACAAGGGTAATGCAAGTTATACCTAAGAGGTGTAGGCGGTGATGAACACACAACTTGCGATGATGGCGGTGGTGTCAAGAGTACGTTTGCAAGTTCGGGGGCCGAGGATGTCGCGCTTGCTTCGGAGCTGCGGGTTAGTTTCACAAACAAGGCACTCAAACCGGAACAAGCAAACACAAGTTAGCGGATAAGATGGGTCAAAGTAGCTCGGCGGTGGTGCGGTGGTATGCCGGTGGTGTGGTGGGATGCTCTTGCGGATGCGGCGGTGTTGGTGGGGCCGCGGTGGTGTTTACCCGTGGGTTGTGGGGTTGGCGGTGCTTGCCGGCTGTGGAGAGGAGTGGTGGTGGTCGGCGGCGGTGGTGGTGTTGGCGGCGCCCGGCTCGGCCCGGATGACTGCCTCCTCTGGCCGGCTCCGGCCGATCTGCAGTCCTATTGACCGGGCCCGGCCGGCTTTGCTTTCTCTGTTCTTGAGCAAAACCAAGCAAATCGACTCAAATCAAAGGGAAACGATGGAATTGGAGGCTAAAAGTTGGGGAAGTAGTAGATCAAGCACAACAACACCGAATCCATGGACCAAAACCACTCAAAACGCAACAAAATCGTACATCCGTCCAAAGGCAAATTAGGGCTATTTTTTGGGGATTTTTGGGGAAAATTTTTTAGAGACGAAATTGGGTGGGTGGGGGTCAAATTCGCGGAAACCAAAGGCTGCTGATACCATATGATGAGGTTTAAGACCCCGTGTGTGGCCCGATCTCGCGAATGACCCAAGATCCAAAGGGGGAAAGAGAGGGAGAGGCGGAAGAACACGAAGAACGCGAAGAACACAACGCACACCAACCCGATACAATCGATACTTACCCTCGTGGCTCGATGGACCACGCCAATAGAATCACCACGGGAGAGACTCGAGGTAGAATCCCAGAGTGAGAGATCGGTGTTGGGGACGGAGACCGGTGAGGGAGAGAGAGGAGCACTAGAATCTCACTCATAGATCCAATCATCCAACATGGGGTGCCTTGATACAAAGGGGATGAAACCCTAGGGAGACAAAGCTCAAAGTATGTTTAAGCCTAAATCTTGTCTAAAGAGCTAAGGGGGCGACCTGGGGTCTTATATAGGCATACAAGGCGACATGGGTCGAAAAGGTACAAGTTGGTGGGTCAAACCCGACGAATCCGGTCCAGGGCCGGTCCACCGGGCTCTGGGCGGGCCATCCGGTCCAAACCGGACCATGGACCGGACGTAACCGGACGGGCTTCGGGATGCCCCTCCGGTTGGCGTCGAGCGTGTCGTCCGTTGGCGCCGGCCGGCGCCCGGTCTGAGGCCCGGCCTCGAGGCCTCCGGGCTTGACCGTCTGGGCCCGGTGGCCCGGCCCTTCGCTGACCGGCTTCTTCCTCCGCCTCTTCTTCTCTTCCTTCTTCTCTTCTTCCTTCTTCTTCTTCCTTCTTCCTTGCACCATGGGGGTTCCTTCTCTCTTGGTCCTTGTCGACGTCGGCACCTATAGACACCATGATGATAGGCATGAGGTAGCATACCATTCAAGTTGGTGTTGAGGTCGACCATAGAGAGGATAGGGTTCACCTTGACATATATGGCGGGGTTTTGTGTTGTTGGTCCACTTGGGGGACTCCTTGGCCATGGTGTAGCGTCGATGATAGGAGGGGATGCACTTGTCATCTTATGTGATCATTGTTGAGAGTGTCCACCGGGTGAAAGTATGATCCCTAGGCCTTGTTTCTAAGCATTGAAACACCGTTTCCAACAAGTTGCTACATGTTCGCTTGCTGCCATTTTTATTTCAGATTGCAATTGCTACTTATAATCATCCATATTACTTGTATTTCACTATCTCTTCGCCGAACTAGTGCACCTATACATCCGACAAGTGTATTAGGTGTGTTGGGGACACAAGAGACTTCTGTATCTTAATTGCATGGTTGCTTGAGAGGGATATCTTTGACCTCTACCTTCCTGAGTTCGATAAACCTTGGGTGATTCACTTAAGGGAAACTGCTGCTGTTCTACAAACCTTCGCACTTGGAGGCCCAACACTGTCACAGGAATAGAAGCGCAAGTAGACATCAAGCTATTTTCTCATGGCGCTCGCTGCCTGGGAGGTAAGGTAAAAGGTATTCACATCTCCTCCGACTACTAAGCTATTTCTTAGCACTGTTGCCGGTGTGTGAGTGCTCGAAGGTATCTCCTTTAGATTCTGCAATTATTTCTTTTTGTTTTTTTTATTTTCACTAGTTAGGCTTAATGGAAAACAACAAAAAAATTAGAGATCTTTATGAACTTTATCTTGTATTAGGACATGATGTGTTTGAAGAGAGAATTAAAAAACCCACGGAACTTTGTTTGCAAAATAGCAATGTTATTAGCACGAACTCTTTGAACACTATTATTGCTAATGCTATGGAAAAGTCTAAGCTTGGGGAAGCTGGTTGTGATATTTTTAGTCCCCCAAGTTTTGAGGAGAAAATTTTCTTTGATGATACTTTGCCTCCCATTTATGATGATTATAATGATAGTGGTATTTTGGTGCCACCTACTATGGAGGATAAAGTTTATTATGATTATACCATGCCTGCAATTTATGATGATTACAATGATGGTTGTGATAGTTTTACTCCCACTATTACTAATAAAATTGATTATGCTTATGTGGAGAGTAATGATACTTTTATGCATGTGGATCATGATAAGAATGCTTTATGTGATAGCTATATTGTTGAGTTTGTTCATGATGCTACTGGAAATTATTATTAGAGAGAAAATATGGTTGTAGAAATTTTCATGGTACTAAAACACCTCTCTATATGCTGAAATTTGAAGTTACTCGTGTTTTATCTTCCTATGCTTGTCACTTTGTTCTTTTTGAATTTATTTGTGTACAAGATTCCTATGCATAGAAAGGGTTAGGCTTAAATGTGTTTTGAATTTGCTTCTTGATGTTCCTTTTGCTTCATTTTCTATTTTCATGAGAGCATCATTAAAATCTTCTCCGCCTAGCTGAAAGGCGTTAAAGAAAAGCGCTTATGGGAGACAACCCATTATTTTATTTCTGCAATTTTTCTTTTATTTGAGTCAAGGAGGTTGCTTACTTCTGTAACTACTCCTTTGTATCTTTATTTTATCGCATTGTTGTGCCAAGTAAAGCCTCTAATAGAAGAGAAATAGATTTTTAGCTGTCACGAATTTGAGTTTTTCTCTCTGTAGAAGAATCTAAAAAAATTCTGAAAAAACGCTCTCGATACGTACGCAACTTTCATTAGTTTTGAGTTTTCGGATCTCGAGCATGTTAAGTGCCTTGATAAATTTCGCCTTACTGACTTCGGTTGGACAGATTCTGCCTTTTATTTTGCATTGCCTTTTTACGTGTTTGATTGGATTTCTTTGCTCCATTAAATTTCAGTAGCCTTGGGTAATGTCCAGAAGTGTTGGTAATGATTGTGTCCTTGCTGAACATGTGAATTTTTGATTATGCACTAACCCTCTAATGAGATTATTTTGAGTTTGGTGTGAAGGAAGTTTTCAAGGATCAAGAGAAGAGGATGATATATTATGATCAAGAAGAGTGAAAAGTCTAAGCTTGGGGATGCCCCGTGGTTCGTCCCTGCATATTTCAAGAAGACTCAAGCGTCTAAGCTTGGGGATGCCCAAGGCATCCCCTTCTTCATCAACTTATCATGTCACCTCTAGTGAAACTATATTTTAATTCCATCACATCTTATGTGCTTTACTTGGAGCGTCTTATGTGCTTTTATTTTCGTTTTGTTATTTTCATTCTCTGAATAAATTGGATCCTAGCAATCCTTGTGTGGGAGAGAGACACGCTCCGCTTTTTTCATTTGAACACTTGTGTTCTTCGTTTTACTTTAATATTCATGGCGAAAGCTGAAAGCCTCAGCATTGATTGTTATTTGGTTGGAAACAGAAAATGCTTCATGTGGTAGTTGGTATATTATCTTGAATAATTTGATACTTGGCAATTGTTTTGAGCTCTCAAGTAGATCATGTTTAAGCTCTTGCATCATGTAGTTTAAACCTATTAGTGGAGAACTACCGTAGAGCTTGTTGAAATTTGATTTGCATGATTGGTCTCTCTAAGGTCTAGATATTTTCTGGTAAAAGTGTTTGAGCAACAAGGAAGTAGAGTCTTATAATGCTTGCAATATGTTCTTATGTAAGTTTTGCTGTACTGGTTTATACTTGTGTTTGCTTCAAACAACCTTGCTATCCAAAGCCTTGTACCGAGAGGAATGCTTCTCGTGCATCCAAAACCTTGAGCCAAACCTATGCCATTTGTGTCCACCATAACTACCTACTATGTGGTATTTTTCTGCCATTCCAAAGTAAATTGCTTGTGTGCTTGACACGTCCATTTTGCATCACTATTTTATATCATAATTTACTGTTATTCATTGATATATTTCATATTTAGAGATGATACTTATGTTATTTCACCTATTTTGCATGTTTCATGATTATTGGAGAATTATTCACCGGAGAGAATTCTGCTGGAAAAAGCACCGTCAGGATACCATATTTCTGAAGATCAACAATTGACGGAAAATACACCGAAGCTCCTATTTTCCCAGATGACGGAGCCAGCCAAAAGGGGAGGCCGAGGAGGGTCGCCATGGCCCCCCTAGGCCGGCGCGGCCTGACCGGTCGCGCCGCCATGTGGGGAGGGGGCCCACGACCCCCTCGCCATCTCTCCTTCGCGCACTTCATCTCCCCGAGAATCCTAAGGTACTGGGAAGCACGAGAATAGACTCCACGTCCGCAGGCGGAAAACACCGAGAGAAAGAGCTCTCCACGGCGAAATCCGGGGAAATTCCTCCGAGGGGGAAATCGTTGCCATCGTCACCTTCATCGAGCTGACTTCATTGGGGATCATCATCATCATCATATCCACCATCGACACCGCCATCACCACCGCTGCACCTCGTCTCCGCTGTAACATCTTGGGTTGAATCTTGGTTATTTCATAGGGGAAACTCTCCCGGTGTTGATTACTCCTTGTTATTGATGCTATTGAGTGAAACCATTGGATCAAGGTTTATGTTCAGATTGTTATCCATCATCATATCACCTCTGATCATGTTCCATATGATGTCTCATGAGTAGTTCGTTTAGTTCTTGAGGACATGGGTGAAGTCCAAATGTTAGTAGTGGAACTATGTTGAGTAATATTTAATGGTTTGATATTTAAGTTGTGGTGTTATTCTTCTAGTGGTGTCATGTGAACGTCGACTACATGATACTTCACCTTTATGGGCCTAGGGAGTGCATCTTGTATTCGTTTGCTAATTGTGGGTTGCCGGAGTGACAGCAACCTGAACCCCCATTGGTATATCGGTGCAGGAGGGATAGCAGGATCTCAGAGTTTAAGGTTGTGGTTAGATTTATCTTAATTACTTTCTTGTATTTGCGGATGCTTGCAAGGGGTTTAATCACAAGTATGTATTAGTCCTAGGAAGGGCGGTGCATTAGCATAGGTTCACCCACACAACACTTATCAAAACAATGAAGATTAATCAACTATATGAGGGAAAGCACTAGACTAAATTCCCGTGTGTCCTCAAGAACGTTTGGTCATTATAAGTAAACAAACCGGCTTGTCCTTTGTAAAAAGGATTGGGCCACTCGCTGCAATTATTACTCTCGCATTTTATTTACTTGTACTTTATTTATCTGCTATATCAAAACCCCCCGAAAACTTGTCTCGTGAGCATTTACAGTGAATCCTTCATCGAAACCGCTGTCAACATCTTCTCGCCTCCTCGGGTTCGACACTCTTATTTTCTCGCGCCGCTTGCCGGGAGTGAAGCGCTATTGGTAAGTGGAATTGGTAAGGAAAACTTTTACTGTACGTGCTGTTTTTATTTCTGCCTGCTGCTATAATTCATTATGGAGAGATCCTCTCTTGAATTTCTATTTGGGAAATCTACTACTACTGCAAAGGTAGTGGAGGCGCCAGGTGAGGAAGTAGTTCCATATAAAATACCTATGAAAATTATTGAACGTGTTGTGGATAACCAGGGGATGGAACTGTCCATCCTGGAGATCATTTATTGTTCTTACATGAATTATGCGGGTTATTCAAGTGTGCAGGTATTTCAATGGATGAAGTTAGGAAGAAATTATTCGCTATGTCGCTGTCTGGTAAAGCGGCGCATTGGTATAAACTGCTGAAGGATGGGCATTCTCTTGATTGGAAGGATATTGTGCCTCTATTTTATTCTAAATTCTATCCTCCAAGTGAAATTCACAAAGACCGAAACCGCATATATAATTTCTGGCCTCATGATGGAGAGAGTATTGCCCAAGCATGGGGAGATTGAAGTCTTTAATGCTCAAATGCCCCATTCATGAGCTTCCTGGTAATATCATCGTTGATAATTTCTATGCAAGACTTTCTTTTCAAGATAAAACCTTGCTGGATACTACTTGTTCTGGATCATTCACACGTAATAAAGAAGAGTTTAAATGGGACCTTCTTGATCGGATTCAGGAGAATACTGAAGGATGGGAGAACGACAAAGGTAGAGAGTCAGGTATAAATTATGATTATGAATGCATTGAAACTTTTATGGATACTGATAAATTTCGTAATATGAGTGCTACTTATGGTCTTGACTCTCAAGTTGTTGCAAATTTCTATAAAGCTTTTGCCTCTCATTTTGAATTGCCTAGGAAGAATTTTAATAAGTATCATGAACCTTACAAAGATAAAACTGATTCACCTATAGGTAAATGTATTGAAGTTAAAACTGTTGATCACATTCTTCCTGAAGCTTATATCGAAAAAATTCCTTTTCCTACTAAAATGAAGGAGTATTCTGTTATAACTAGTGTGGTTAATAAAAGTGCAAAGAAACCTATAGAACCTGAAGAGCAAATAAATGTTGAACCTGCTGTTGCAATAGTTAAAGACCTTGTGACTGAAAATGTAGAAGATGGTCACATCATTTTCTGTGAAGATGCTTCTAATATTGTTTCACATCCTAGTAAGTCTAGGAAAGCTAGTGTTCCTATGCTCTCTGTTAGAATTGGTGATCATTGTTATTATGGTTTATGCGATATTGGTGCAAGTATTAGTGCCATTCCTTATGAGCTTTACAGGGAAATCATGCATGAAATTGGTTCTTGTGAACTTGAAGATATTGATGTGGTTATTTGGCTAGCTAATAGAGAAACTATCTCTCCTATTGGTATTGTTCGAGATGTTGAAGTTTTATGTGGTAAGATTAAATATCCTGCTGACTTTTTGGTACTTGGTTCTGCTGCTAGTAAGACTTGTCCTATCATTTTTGGTAGACCTTTTCTAAATACTTGTGAGCTATTATAGATTGCAAGAAAGAGAAAATTGTGACTAAATTTGCTGGTGAATCTTATGAGTTTAACTTCTCTAAATTTGCCAGTTCCTTATAAAGCTGAATTGCCTAATAATGATTTTAGAGTTGAACAGTTGCATCTATTGCTCTTGCTCCTACTAATCCTTTGCAGCAACATTTGGAGGATCATGAGAGTGAAGTATTTAGGGAAGAAAGGAATGAGCTTGATGAAATCTTCCTTCGTCAACCCATTCTTAAACATGACTTACCGGTCGAAGATCTAGGTACAACACCGCCACCAAAGGAAGATCCTGTTTTTGATTTGAAACCATTACCTGATAATCTTAAGTATGCTTATATTGATGATAAGAAAACATATCCTGTTATTATTAGTGCTAAGCTTTCAGATTTTGAGGAAGAAAGATTATTGGAAATATTGAAGAAACACCGAGGAGCTATTGGCTACACTCTTGATGACTTGAAGGGGATTTCTCCTTGCCAACATGCCATCAACATGGAAGATGATGCAAAGCCTGTTGTTGAACATCAGCACCGTCTAATTCCTAAGATGAAGGATGTGGTAAGGAATGAGGTATTGAAACTTCTTGAAGCTGGTATTATATATCCTATTGTTGATAGTAGATGGGTTAGTCCTGTACATTGTGTTCCTAAGAAAGGAGGAATAACTGTTGTACCTAATGATAATGATGAGCTCATTCCTCAAAGAGTAGTTGTAGGGTATAGAATGTGCATTGATTTTCGTAAGGTTAATAAAGTTACTAAGAAAGATCATTACCCTTTACCATTTATTGATCAAATGCTAGAAAGGTTATCTAAAAATACTCATTTCTGCTTTCTTGATGGTTATTCTGGGTTTTCACAAATTGCTGTTAGAACTAAAGATCAAGAGAAAACCACTTTCACTTGTCCCTATGAAACTTATGCTTATAGGCGTATGCCTTTTGGTTTATGTAATGCTCCTGCTACTTTTCAAAGATGCATGTCTGCTATTTTTCATGGCTTTTGTGAAAAGATTGTTGAGGTTTTCATGGATGATTTTTCTGTCTATGGGAATTCTTTTGATAATTGTTTGCGAAACCTTGATAAAGTTTTGCAGAGATGTGAAGAAACTAACCTTGTTCTTAATTGGGAGAAATGCCACTTTATGGTTAATGAAGGAATTGTATTGGGACATAAAATTTCTGAAAGAGGTATCGGTTGATAGAGCTAAAGTTGAAGCAATTGAGAAGATGCCCTATCTTAGGGATGTTAAAGGTATTCGAGTATTCTTGGTCATGCTGGTTTTATAGGAGATTTATTAAAGATTTCTCTAAAATTTCAAAGCCTCTTACTAATCTTCTTCAAAAAGATGTACCTTTTGTTTTTTATGATGATTGTAAGGAAGCCTTTGAAACTCTAAAGAAAGCCTTAACAACTGCTCCTGTAGTCGAACCTCCTGATTGGAATTTACCTTTTGAAATTATGTGTGATGCTAGTGATTTTGCTGTAGGTGCTGTTCTTGGACAGCGAGTAGATAAAAAATTGAATGTTATTCATTATGCTAGTAAGACTCTAGATGCTGCTCAAAGAAATTATGCTACAACTGAAAAAGAGTTATTAGCCGTAGTTTTTGCATGTGACAAGTTTAGACCTTATATTGTTGATTCAAAAGTCACAATTCATACTGATCATGCTGCAATTAGGTACCTTATGGAAAAGAAAGACGCTAAGCCAAGGCTTATTAGATGGGTGCTTCTTTTGCAAGAATTTGATTTACATATTGTAGATAGGAAAGGTGCTGATAATCCTGTTGCTGATAATTTGTCTAGATTGGAAAATATTGCTTATGATCCTGTTCCTGTTAATGATAGTTTTCCAAATGAACAATTGGCTGTAATAAAGGTGAGCTCGCGAGATAGTCCTTGGTATGCTGATTATGCTAACTTTATTGTTTCAAAGTATTTGCCTCCAACCTTTTCAGCTCAGCAAAGGAGGAAATTCTTTTATGACTTGAGGCATTATTTTTGGGATGACCCACACTTATATAAAGAAGGAGTGGATGGTATTATGCGAAGATGTGTCCCCGAATATGAACAAAGAGAAATATTGAGTAAGTGTCATGGTAGTGCTTATGGAGGACATCACGCCGGAGATAGAACCACACAAAAGGTTCTACAATCAGGTTTTTATTGGCCAACTCTCTTCAAAGATGCAAGAAATTTATTTTGTCTTGTGATGAATGTCAAAGAGTTGGTAATATTTCTAGACGCAATGAAATGCCTATGAATTATACTCTTGTTATTGAACCATTTGATTGTTGGGGATTTGACTTCATGGGTCCTTTCCTTCTTCAGAAGGTAACACTCATATACTTGTCGTTGTTGATTATGTTACTAAATGGGTGGAAGCCATACCTACAAAAAGTGCTGATGGTGAGACCTCTTTAAAAATGCTTTTAGATGTTATCTTTCCTAGATTTGGAGTACCTAGATATATTATGACTGATGGAGGTTCTCATTTTATTCATGGAGGTTTTAGAAAACTTGCTAAATATGGTATTAATCATAGAATTGCTTCCAGCTTATCATCCTCAAACTAGTGGGCAAGTAGAATTATCAAATAGAGAAATTAAATCTATCTTGCAAAAGACTGTTAATAAATCTAGAAAAAATTGGGCTAGTAAGTTAAAAGAAGCATTGTGGGCTTATAGAACTGCTTATAAAAATCCTATGGGAATGTCTCCTTATAAAATGGTTTATGGAAAAGCTTGTCATTTACCTTTAGAACTAGAGCACAAAGCTTATTGGGCTGTAAGAGAACTTAATAAAGATTTTAAACTTGCCGGTAAGAAAAGGTTGCTACAATTGAGTTCTTTAGATGAATGGAGAAGTGAAGCTTATGAAAATGCTAAACTTTTTAAGGAGAAAGTTAAGAAATGGCATGATAGAAGAATTATTAAAAGAGAATTTAATGTTGGAGATAAAGTCCTATTGTATCGGTCTCGTCTCAGATTTTTTGCAGGGAAATTACTCTCAAAATGGGAAGGACCATATGTCATTGAGGAGGTGTATCATTCAGGGGCAATAAAAATTGCTTCATTGAAAGATGATGCCACACAAGTAGTGAATGGACAAAGACTCAAGCATTATATTTCTGGAGATTCTTATAATGAAGATGTTGATGTTATTCAAGTGGTGACTCCGGAAGCTTTCATCAAAGACCAAATTGACAGTTCTGCAGAGTTCGACTTTGAATAGGTAACAGTTTTAGTAATAAAAAGTCCGCGTTTAACTTTCCGAACAATATTTCTGCTATTTTTGGAAAATATGAAAAATTACGAGATCGAAACGGAGTGGAGGAGACGCGCGAGGGCACGTCCCCACGTGGGGGCGCGGGCCCCAGCCTGGCCGCGCCGCCCTATGGGGACGGCCCCTCGGAGTCCCGTTTCCACTCGTTTTCGACCTGGTACTTTCCTTTTGTCGTGAATTTTTTTTGCTATATAATCCCCCGGACCCTCCGAGATCCGTATATCGTTTTCTCGTCGTGTTTTGTTTTGACCTGTTTCTGTTCAGATGTCGTCGCAAGGTTCATCCTCAGAAGATTATGCAACGCGTCGCAAACGTGAGCTCCTCCAGGATCTAGATCAAGGAACTTTCGTTGGATGGGCGGAAGAGGAAAGGGTCGTGACAAGACGGAAAGAGATGGATGAAGGTGTCAATGAGGAAGTGAAGAAGATGTCATCAGCAAAAAGAGAGCGGGAAGCTGTGGGGAGTAAGCCAATCTTGGTGGGATCGGTTAACACTCGACGTTCTTTTTCTCATAACTTGCAGGGACCTTTACCACCTGCACCTGACCTCAACTCTTTCCCTGCTGCGGAGGAAGCTCTTCGGGTTACCGATGAGTTTTGTGATCAATACCGTGTTCTGAGAAGGGAAGTGGAGATTCTTCAGGATGAGAACAATCGACTTCGCAGAATGCTAGAGCGGTTCCTCACTCCCATCAGGGTCGTTCCACCATCACCACCGAATGGAGTAATTCATCATTGGTATTGGCATCCCCTTGGTTTGTTCCAAGCTTGGGGGAGTGCCGCGGTATCACATCATCACTATCTTTTACCTTTTACTATCAAGTAGTGTCATATCATGAGTAGGGAAGTTATCATATAAGATGGTTTGTAGTGTGGAAGTATCTCTCTTTTAGTTGGTTATCTATGTATCCCTTGGTGTGAGTTATCGTTATGGAATATTAATGAGAAGTTTTATCATTTACTTTTTGCACACCTTATTTTAGTTTGCAATTTCTGTTATATGATTGATCTTGTTGTTAGTATTGATATCACTTTGGGAGCATCAAGTAAATCTATTTGGTTTTGGCAAACTTAGCATTGGTCAATAGCAACAATACTTTGATGTTTAAGTAGAAAAGAGGGAAGTACATGTAGATATATTATTTCATTATCTTTCTTTCTTGTTAGCTAATGAGTTTAGTATTCTGAAGTTAAAATTGCTTGTGCTTACAAGGAAGATGCATGATTGTTTCTATCACATGTATATTTGTTTGTTTCCTTCAACTCTTATGCTTGCTAATCAACCTTGCTAGCCAAAGACCTGTACTGAGAGGGAATGCTTCTCATACATCCAAAACCTTAAACCAAACCCATGCCATTTGTGTCCACCATAACTACCTACTATGTGGTATTTTGCGCCACTCCAAGTAAATATTTCATGTGCTACCTTTAAACAATTCAAACTCTATTACTCCTTAATTGTGTCAATGTTTTATAGCTCATCAGTATGTGGTGTTTTATCTTTCAATCTTGTTGGCTGACTTTCACCAATGGACTAGTGGCACATCCGCTTATCCAATAATTTTGCAAAAAGAGCTGGCAACGGGGTTCCCAGCCCCAATTAATAACTTTCATTAATAATTCTCTTCACATGTTTTGCCCTGATTTATCAGTAAGCAACTTAATTTTGCAATAGACACTCCTCCATGGTATGTGAAATGTTGGAAGGCACCCGAGGATTCGGTTAGCCATGGCTTGTGAAAGCAAAGGTTGGGGGAGTGTCATCCATAAATAAAACTAAAATACATGTGTAAACAAAAGAGAAGAGGGATGATCTACCTCCTGGTAGAGATAACGTCCTTCATGGGAGCCGCTCTTGGAAGGTCTGTTTGACAAGGGGGTTAGAGTGCCCACTACCATTCGTTGACAACAACAAACACCCTCAAAACCTTACTTTTATGCTCTTTATATGATTTCAAACTAAAAAGCTCAGCACATGATTTAATCCCTGCTCCCTCTGTGAAGGGCCTATCTTTTACTTTTATGTTGAGTCAGTAAACCTATTTCCCTCCATCTCAAGCAAGCAATTGAGTTGTTGTGATCCAACCATTTATATTGTGATCTATTTAATCATGCCTTTTATTCTTCCTTGTTTAGTACAAATTTTATCTGAATGAATATGACTTTGAAGTTATCAATGATTATGAGGAGATTGTTATGATTGAGAATGAAAGCCCAGCATATAAATTCTAATATGAAAGCTTTGCTAGAAGATAAGTACAATCTGTTAATAGTTCTCTGACCAAGAACAAAGTTTGCCATCACCAATTATGATTTCCTATGCACCTTTATTTGTGATTTCGCTTTACTTATTTCAAGTTGAGTTATATGAGGAAGTTGTTTACTAGAATGTCTTGTGTGAATTAATAAATGTGATGCTTCTTGTCCGTATTTTATTTATCGACTCTTCACTCCATAAACATGTGGTCTTGTTTATCGAGTTCAGCTTCGCTTGGGGACAAGCGAGGTCTAAGCTTGGGGGAGTTGATACGTCCATTTTGCATCACTATTTATATCATAATTTATGTATTCATTGATATATTTCATATTTAGAGATGATACTTATGTTATTTCACCTATTTTGCATGTTTCATGATTATTGGAGAATTATTCACCGAGCTAATTTGCTGGAAAAAAGCACGTCAGGATACCATATTTATGAAGATCAACAATTGACGAAAAATACACCGAAGCTCCTATTTTCTGATGATGGAGCCAGCCAAAAGGGGAGGCCGAGGAGGCTGCCATGGGCCCCCATGGGCTGCGCGCAGGCCCACCCGCCACGCCGCCATGTGGGGAGGGGCCAACGACCCTCGGCCATCTCTCCTTCGCGTACTTCATCTCCCGAGAACCCTAAGGTACGGGAAGCATCGAGAATAGACACAGCCGGCCGCGGGAGGAAACACCGGAGAGAAAGAGCCTCCCGGCGGGCAGAAATCCGTCGGGGAAATTCCCTCCCGGAGGGGGAAATCGTCGCCATCGTCACCGTCATCGAGCTGGACTTCATTGGGATCATCATCATCATCTCCACCATCGACACCGCCATCTCCACCGCTGCACCTCGTCTCCGAACATCTTGGATTGAATCTGGTTATTTCACAGGAAACTCTCCCTTGTTGATTACTCCTTGTTATTGATGCTATTGAGTGAAACCATTGGATCAAGGTTTATGTTCAGATTGTTATCCATCATCATATCACCTCTGATCATATTCCATATGATGTCTCGTGAGTAGTCTCTTTAGTTCTTGAGGACATGGGTGAAGTCTAAATGTTAGTAGTGAACTATGTTGAGTAATATTTAATGGTTTGATATTTAAGTTGTGGTGTTATTCTTCTAGTGGTGTCATGTGAACGTTTACTCACATGATACTTCACCTTTATGGGCCTAGGGGAATACATCTTGTATTCGTTTGCTAATTGTGGGGTTGCTGGAGTGACAACAACATGAACCCCCATTGGTATATCGATGCAGGAGGGATAGCAGGATCTTAGAGTTTAAGGCTGTGGTTAGATTTATCTTAATTACTTTCTTGTATTTGCGGATGCTTGCAAGGGGTTTAATCACAAGTATGTATTAGTCCTAGGAAGGGCGGTGCATTAGCATAGGTTCACCACACAACACTTATCAAAACAATGAAGATTAATCAACTATATGAAGCGAAAGCACTAGACTAAATTGTGTCCTCAAGAACGTTTGGTCATTATAAGTAAACAAACCGCTTGTCCTTTGTGCTAAAAAGGATTGGGCCACTCGCTGCAATTTACTCTCGCATTTTACTTACTTGTACTTTATTTATCTCTATATCAAAACCCCCCTGAAAACTGTCTGCGAGCATTTACAGTGAATCCTCCATCGAAACTGCTTGTCAACACCTCTCCTCGTTGGGATCGACATTCTTATTTATCGAAAGTACTACGATACACCCCTATACTTGTAACAGCTACCTTTAAACCTTCCAAAAATTCATTCTGTTTGGCACACATGGCTCATGGGCACTTAAAAACTATTGTGGTAAGGAATATGTCACTTATGTATCTTGTTCTTATAAGTTGCTTGTTGAGCGGTAACCATGTTGTCTGGGGACGCCATCAACTGCCACACCTTGTTGAATATCATGTGAGTGCTATGCATGTTCATCTTGTCTGAAGTAAGTGAGATTTCAATGAGTTGAAATGGTTTGAGTATGCATGTTGTTAGAGAAGAAGACAATGTGATGCTCAGATGTACACGGCCCGTTGGGAACTCAAGAGGAAGGTAAGATGCGCATAAAGTGGCAAGTTTTTCCTCAGAAAGAAACCAAGGTTGATCGAACCCAAGAGGAGCCAAGAAGCACGTTGAAGGTTGATGGTGGCTTAAATGTGATGGCGCAACAACATCTACACAACGTGAATCTGCAATAACAAAACCAAAGTACTTTGCCCAACGAAACAGTGGAGGTTGTCAATCTCACCGGCTTGCTATAACAAAGGATTAAACGTATCGAGTGGAAGATGATTGTTTGCAAGAAAACAATAAAACACAATCTACAGAGGATTGTATGCTATGTAAAGAATAGGACCAGGTCCACACCACTAGAGGTTCTCCCATAAGATACAAAAGCATGTTAAATGTGACACAAATATAGCAATTGACAAATAGAGAAGGGTATAACAATGCATATACATGATATGATAAATATAATGAGATTTAATTGGGTATTACGACAAAGTACATAGGACCGCCATCCAATGCATCTATGCCTAGAAAGTCCACCTTCAGGTTATCATCCTAACCCTATTCGCATTAAGTTGCTACAATGCATAATCACATTAAGTATGGTGCTAATGTAATCTAATAACCACATCCTTAGACATATAGAATCAATGTTTTTATCCCTATGGCAACAAAGACATGATCACAACCTTAGAACTTTCGCCACACAATATCCCAGACAATGAAGGCATGTGAACCCAATTATCAGAAAGCATAAATACTCCCTCTGGAGTTAAGAGTAAAACTTGGCCAGAGCCTCTACTAATAACGAGAGTATGCAAGATCATAAACAACACATAAACAATAGATTGATAATCACCATAACATAGTATTCTCATCCATCGGATCCCGACAAACACAACATATAGTATTACAGATAGATGATCTTGATCATGTTAGTGCCCACAAGATCCAACAATGAAGCACAAAAAGGAGAAGACAACCATCTAGTTACTGCTATGGACCCATGGTCCAGGGGCGAACACTCACCCATCACTCCGGAGGCGATCATGTCGATGAAGAGTCCTCCGGAGATGAATCCCTCCGGCAGTGGTGCCTGTGAGGGCGATCTCCTAATCCCCGAGATGGGACCTGCGCGCGCGCCCCCGAGAAGGTTTTTTCTTCGTATCGTGGTCTCCCGGCATCGGGGTTTTCGACTGAGGTTTTACAGGCGTAAAAGCGGGTAGGTCAGGCTGACGAGGCCCACACCATAGGCGGCGCTGCCCCCTCTCGCCGCGTCCTATGGTGGTGGCGCCGTCGCCCACTCCCTGCTATCTCTTCGGTCTTCCAGCCTGCAAAATAGGACCCCGGGGCGACTTCTCAGCCCAATTCCGAGAATATTTCCTAACTAGGATTTCTGAAACCAAAACAACAGGAAACAGCAACGGTTTCGCATCTTGTTAATAGGTTAGTTCCAAATGCATAAATATGACATATAATGTGCATAAAACATGTAGGTATCATCAATAAAGTAGCATGGAACATAAGAAATTATCGATACGTTGGAGACGCATCAGCATCCAAAGCTATGTATCATGGTGGAAGTTTCAGCTTGGACACTAATCCTCAAATCTCTTATGAGAATATTATTATTGTTGAATGCTTAAAGCATTAAAAAGAGAGTCCATTATCCGTTTTCTATGTTGTCCCGGTATGAATGTCTAAGTTTGAGATTTATCAAAATCGAGAAATCAAATGCGATTTATCTCCTTGGACCTTTGTTGCGGCATAGAGGTACCCCTTTTGTGACACTTGGTTGAAACATATGTAATGCGATGATAATCCATGGAAATCCGAGCTAATTAGGACAAGGTGCGGGCATTATTATATTCGATGCATGAGGCTTGCAACTTATAGGAAGTTTTATACATAACCCATATGAATTATTACTACCGTTGACACAATTGTTTCCATGCTTTCAAAATAAAAAGCTCTAGCACATGAGTAATCCCTGCTTCCCTCTGCGAAGGGCCTTTCTTTTACTTTATGTTGAGTCAATTCCTTTCTATCTTAGAAGCAAACACTTGTGTCAACTCTGTGCATTGATTCTTACATGCTTGCTTATTGCACTTATTATATTGCTTTGTGTTGACAATTATCCATGAGATATGCATGTTGAAGTTGAAAGCAATTGCTGAAACTTAAATCTTCCTTTGTGTTGTTTCAAAACTTCTATTAAGAATCTATTGCTTTATGAGTTAACTCTTATGCAAGACTTTTTGATGCTTGTCTTGAAAGTACTATTCATGAAAAGTTTTTGCTATATGATTCAATTGTTTAGTCATTATCTTTTTGTTAGCAAACTATAGATCATTGCTTTGAGTCACTTCATTCATCTCATATGCTTTACAATAGTATGATCAAGATTATGTTGGTAGCATTGTCACTAAGAAATTATCTTTATCACACTACCGAGGGCGAGTAGGAACCAAGCTTGGGGATGCTTGATACGTCTCCAACGTATCTATAATTTCTTATATTCCATTTATGATAATACCTACATGTTTTGTTCACACTTATATCATTTTTATGCATTTTCCGGAACCTAACTTATTAACAAGATGCCACAAAGGTTGCTCAAGCTCGCTGTTTTTGATTTCACAGTGCATACAAAATATTCTCTCAATTGGACAAAAACAAAAAGCCTACGGCCCTATTTTCCTGGCACGGAGAACGTAACATCGAAGAGGAGCTCGAGGAAGGGGTAGCAGGGGGCCCACACCATATGGCGCTGCAGTCCCTCTCGGCCGCGCCGACCTATGGGGGAGGGAGCCCCCCTGCTCCCCCGACGCTGCCCTCTCTTCGCCTATATTGCCCTTGTGATAAAACCAAATCAAGGGATATTCCACCAAGGGTTCGCAACAGCCACCGCCTATCGACGACAAGTTTCGGGACAGAATTACCTGCAATGTAGGACGGAATTGCCCTGAGTCATCTCCATCGACACCACCGCCATCTTCACGCGCCGTCGACTCCCATGATGTAGTTATCCCCCGAGGCTGAGGGCTCTATCGGTAGCTATGTGGTTCATCTTCACATGGTGTGATCTTTATGTGATCATGAGTTTGTAATCTAGCTGAATGTAGATGTTACTCTTGTCTATTATGCACTCTAGAGGCTTACTTAATATGAACTCCCCGAGTCACTTCACTTGGCAGAGAGATGCTATGCCATCGTGGTGTGATTCCTTTGTGACGCTAGGAGCTTGTTTACTCCGCTTGAGGTGTGCTTTTGCAGCCTCTACACAATGAATGGTGTTTGTTATCCAACTGAGAGAGTGTTTGAGAGTACATTTATTTATTCAATTATGGATCATTGCTGAGAGGTCCACTAGTAGGCATGATCCTAGTCTTGTTTCTAAGCATTGAAACACCGTTTCCAACAAGTTCCGCTACATGTTCGCTTCTGCCATATTTATTTCAGATTGCAATTGCTACTTATAATCATCCATATTACTTGTATTTCACCATCTCACGAACTAGCACCTATACATCCTGAAGTGTATTAGGTGTTGGGGACACAAGAGACTTTTGAGATTCTAATTCATGCGGTTGCTTTGAGAGGGATATCTTTGGACTCTACCTTCCCGAAGTTCACAAACCTTGGGTGATTCAACACTTAAGGGAAACTTGCAAGCTTGTTCATAAACTCTCTGCTTCTGAGGCCCAACACCGTCTACTGTGAATAGAAGCGTGCGTAGACATCATGGCCCGACGCATAATGGACTGGGCATGTCGTTGGGATCTGTAAACACGCCCAAATCTGGGGCCGTGATGCAGATTTTCTTATCAAAGTGTTTTCATTTTAGAGATGAAAACATCATACCTATGCCAAAAATTAAAGGAAGAGTACATGAATAGAATATGAAAGCTCAGACGTGGTCGCATCACATAGAGGTTTGCCGCCGGGCGTGGTGGCTAAGGCAGAGCCAATTACGACCTCTATTCTTCCTGGAGTTGAGGCTGATTTCCATGCCAACCTATGTAGCCCACTCAACGAACACTACACGCATGGCGTTCGACGACGTGCTTCGACTGCAAAGCACCTGGCTACAACTTAACCGCTTCGATCTGCGTATTTCTTGTCTTATGGTGGATGCTCAGCTGGGAAGGGCTTCGCCCGCCTCTTGCTCATGAAATAGGGTCATCCAAAGAGTCGATATCCGTGTCGTACTAGGGGCCAAGACACATTGAGGTTTTCATCGCCCAGCGTATGATCTCATGCATGAAGTCCTTCCAAGTGGGACACTGGAGGCAAGACACCCCGCCCAAGACATGGCCCAGCCCTCGGCACTATAACTTTTGGTGGGCGTGTACGCCTGTGGTTTGAAACTCGGTGGCCTCGTGCCATTCCAACCGGGTTGTCCATCCCGATGATAGAAAGAAGGCTTCTCACCGCCGGTGGCTGAGAAGCAAGGTAGCTTGAAGTGGAAATGACGATGCCTGGTGGGAGG